>DWLH01000987.1:0-15100 GCA_018249795.1 Heliconius telesiphe telesiphe
CACCAGAGCGAAGAAATGGAAATATAAATTTAAGTAAATATTTCATCTCCTCGAGTGGGGATCGAACCCACAACCAGTCGGTTTTACAGTCACACTTTGTGCCCCTGCGCCACGACTGGCCTCAATTCATAGTTTTGGATTCTAATATATTGATAAAAGCCCGAATTAATTAGCTTTCTCATAATTATTTTATGTATGTTCAGCCATCGAGGTGATGCAATTTTATTATATGTATAGAAACTTCTATTAAGACTGCTCTCTTTCAAAGTTTCCGCCGAATTCTTGAGGTATTGCGTCTTGAGTGGTGGAACTCAACATCGCGCTTTGCCTCGAGACCAGAGCGAAGAAATGAAAATATTAAACATTTCGTTTTCCTTATATACGTAATGACTAGGTTCACAGGGTCCCTCCGCCTTCCATATGCGAAATACAGTCTGAAACTGAATAAAATGAAATAAAAATGTCAATCACACAAAAGATTAATGATAGCGACACTAACACAGTAATCACTTAATACTACTACTAAACACTATCATCGGATATACCTACAATGTTATCAGTATTAGTTTGCAAATCTCGAATATTCAAATAACAATAAATGTATGTAGCAGGTAGCAGGTATGTATGTAGCAGGGTAGGCAGAGGGAGCCTAGTGCCTAAGACTCCGCTCTCCACTTTCCGCGGAATTCTGGAGGTGGTTGCATGTTGAACGGCGGAACTCATGCGACTAGACGTGGGGGGAGCCGGGTGGTCCGTGTTCACACCAAAATAGTCTGGTCTTCTTTAAAAATAATGGCGTCTAAGCCAAAGAAATTTCCAGAAAGGAACTCGATGACCATACTAGCCATAGAAGAACAAAGATTGGGTTATCTATAAGCGTCATAAACTTTTGGTGTGAAACGGTGGTCCATATTAAGTGTACAAGGTCCACATTAAAAACCAGGTGGTCCATTTTTTAAAAAATTGTGGCAAAAGTTCCTGATTCACGTATTGCCTATTAATTAGTAAGTTTGTTAGAAAATTTGTACCTTTATTACTTTTTAATGAAAAATCGTTATTCGTGAATAGTTTACTGAATGCTTAAAACTTTTACTCGAAAGTCGAAACACAGAAATGACTCACTTAACTCAATTACACAACAGGATCTGTATTTAAAGTGAGCATAGCAATTTATTTTATTCCCACAATAAAGATAATAATATAAAAATAATTACATTTATATAATAACAAGATGTTATTTTAAAAATACATCGGTATTCGTATTAGACTAAAATATAGAATTTACTGGAAAACATGGATAGGGTACTTTTGGAGGAGTTCATTGTTTAAGTTTGATTTACCTTCTTGTTTTTTATCCTGAACTGCTTAAGGTAGGCAAATTGAATATAGTGTCAAGACACTCCCTTTTTCAGTTTTCTCCTGAATCCGTGACATTGCGTGTTGAGTGTTGGAACTCAATGCCGTAGTTTGTTATACTAAAGCGGGGAAATAAAAAAAATTTTGGATTGAACCCACAACTATTAGATGAATACTAGTAGATTGATATTACTGAGGCCAGTCGTGGCGCAGGGGCACAAAGTGTGACTGTAAAATCGACTGGTTGTGGGTTCGATCCCCACTCGAGGAAATGAAATATTTATTTACATTTATATTTTCAATTCATCGCTCTGGCGTCGAGGCAAAGCGTGGCGTTGAATTCCGCCACTCAACAGGCAATGCCTTCAGCACTCGGCGAAAAGTGGAGAACGGAGTGTCTTAACACTAGTTTCTCTCTGCATACCCTGCTATATGCGGCATACAGCGTGAAGCAAATATATAAGTATAAGAGTATATTATTACTGCCCCGTAGCGCAATTATGGTGTATATAGTTATAGCAAGTATATTAATCTGGATTAGTTAGTGATTAATATAAAATGTAGATTAACTTAGTCTCTCAACAAAGTTATCTAAAGCTCCTTATAAATAGTTAATTGTTATCTCTGTGAATAGTATATCATTAAACATAGATTTAAAATATAAAAACAAAACGTGTTTTATTTACCTAACACTTGTTGGCGTTTCTGGTTCGATATTTGGAATTTAATTATTTTTTATTATTTATGCGATTTGAAAGTCCAAAGTTCCAAAATATTTTTTTATTACTACAAAAATAAAAATTGTCAATTGTGTGGCCAGTCGTGGCGCATGAGCCCAAGCATCGGCGTAGGAAGGAGGGGAGCCGGGTGGGCCGTGGCCAGCCCAGAAATTTTGTTTATAAATAAATTTGTTTAAAACTAAAGTCCAGACCCCTCTCCCCAGAAAATATCTCTAGAAACGCGATTGGATGTGGGTGCGATCCCCACTCAAGGAAATGAAATAATTATAATATTTAAATTTATATTTTCCTTTCCTCGCTCTGGTGTCGAGGTAAAGCGCGGCGTTGAGTTCAGCAACTCAACACGCAATGCCTCTAGAATTCGGTGGAAAATGGGTAACAGAGTTAAAAGTAGGTTCCCTCTGCCTACCTTGCTGTATGCGATGAAGTTTATTTTTTGCTGTGAAGGTTATTTTTATTAAGTCATGAGTATAACTCATAGAAGCAATCGTTCTTAAAAGGATTTAATAAATATATCGATATGTTTTTTTTCTTATTCGACGTGAATTGCGATTTACCACTGAAAATTTATAATTATTTAACGAATAAAAAACCATAACAAACAGACCTAATTTTTTTACAAAAATCTACTTATAAATTGAATGTCAAAACATCATAAAAACATTTTAATAATAAACAAATATAATGATAATTTCAGACATGAAAGTGACTTTCTAATATGATAAATCTATAGAAGTATGTACGTGGATGTTTCTGAATTAATTATTTTAGTATCTTTCTGTATATGGTCACTAGTTATTTGATCATATTCACGGTAACCGCCATTGAAGTTATCAATTTCGTAATATTGTAATTTAACTTTTAAACGGAAATGGTAAATCCGTGTGACGCAAAGGAACTGATTATCGAATAATTATTTATAGGATTTTTTTTGTATTCCCCATGTAGTAAGGTAGGCAGAGGGGAAGTTAAGACACTTTCTTTTTCACTTTCCGCCGAATTCAGGAGGCATTGCGTGTTGAGTGGCGGAACTCAACGCCGCGCTTTACCTCGATAGCAGTAATTAAATGAAAATATAAAATGAAATATTTCATATTTCCGATTTTTAAATGATAATCGAATCCACAACCTGTCGCGTTTACAGGTACGCTTGTGCTTGAAAGTGTAAGTACCGACAGCATTATAAAACGCAGATACAGAATTGCTTCTGAAGTACTTAGGTACTTTTTTAACTTTTTTTAAAGTTAAAAAAAGTTAAATATTCAAAACCAGGGCTGTACTAGAGAATTTACTGAAGAAGATTTTTTTTTGTATAGAGAAGCAGCCCTCAGTGTTGATTATTATGTATTGGGCAAATTAAATCCTATTTATCATCGACAAACACTTGAGACCTAGGTGACATGTCTATATAAGTGAGATCGCATCTCTCATTCATTGATAAATATCTCATACTAATACGTAGCAGGAACAAAATGGCTGCTGAAGTTGTAAGTATTTTTTTTTGATATATTAGTAATAATTTTATTTTATAATGAGAGGTAAAAGCACGAAAAAAAGTCCAAAACACAACACAATCTTAGCGTAAGTGGAACCACCAAAAAAAATTATAATTTTTTTTTGGTCCTTATTTTAAATTAGACAAACCGATGTGCAAAAGAAAAACTGGAAAAGGAAGTGCTCGGTGACTTGGTTCTCCGGTCCTGAAATATACAGGAGATATTTAATATTTATGTGATATCTTTATAATTTCTATTACAAAGCAATTTTTTAACTTTTATCTTTATAATTTCTGTAATATTATATTTTTTATTGTAAACACAACTTAGTTAAAAGTTAATAGCTAAAAAAAAATATCAGCTTCACGCTGTATAGCAGGAGAGGCGGAGGGAATAGTGTTAAGACACTCGTTACCCACTTTCTACCGATTTTTTCGAGCCATAATTTGTTGAGTGGTAGAACTCAATAGTGCCAGAGCAAAGAAATGAAAATATTATTAAATAATAATTCATTCGCCCGAGTGGAGATTGAACCCACAACCGTCGCGTTACAGTCACAGCCTTGTTGCTCTGCGTCACGACGTTTTCAACGAATGGTACGAAGCTTAAATAGGTGAAATTCTATATTTCAAATCAAGTGAAAATTCCAGAAAAATCCGATCTCCATGATCGATCCATCTCAACTTCTCCGTCCGGAGCCGTCTTTCAACGACAAGCCTCTGAACGCCTTCCGCGACTACTCGGTCGACGACACCGACCCCATAAAGGAGCGCGTGCGCAGGACCTACTACACCATGCACACCAATGTTACCGTAGATTTGGTTAGACGTAAGTATAGGGCTCCATGATTACATACATTATATGATTTAATTATATATTTTTTAGCTTCACGCTGTATCCCTCCCGCACACATCAGGGTAGTCAGAGGGAACCTAGTGTCAAGACACAGTATTTCCTTTAAGATCCTTCCACTAAATTCTGGAGGCATTGCGTGTTAAGTGGCGGAAGTCTGATTAGATACTTTATAAATTACCTTCACGCTGTATCCCGCACACAGCAGGGTAGGCAGAGGGAACCTAGTGTTAAGACACTCCGTTCCCCACTTTCTGCCGAATTTTTGGAGGCATTGCGTGTTGAGTGGCAGAACTCAACGACGCCGAGATACTTTATATATAATCGTATATTCCCTGCACTTGCTTGCCTACCGCACAAAAGTAAGCGTGTGAACACATTAGAATTCAATTAAAATAACATTTACAATGCTGAATATCAATATTTCAATTTATTTCGTCGAGTCAGAATCGCGTCGCGTTTAAACTGCACTCTCTCTCTCTGCACCAAGACTGGCCTCTCTCGTTTCATGTATATATTGCCTTTATAAAAAATTTCATCAAATATTTTACACATGAAAGAAAGTGAATAATGGATAATTACAGCGTTTTAATCTCTTCTATGATAAATAAATTCTTATTACATACATACATATGAGTATATATAAATAACTAACAAAACTTAACATAATCTTTAAGCGAGGCCGTGTGGCCCAGGGGCACAAGTGTGTAACTGTAAACACGACTGGTTGTAGGTTCGATTCTCACTCGAGGTAATGAAATATATAAATTTATATTTTCATATCTTTGCCGAGGCAAAAAGTGGCGTTGAGTTCCGCCACTCAACACGCAATGCCTCGAGAATTCGGCGGATTTCGGCGGCGAGAGAACCGAGTGTCTTAACACTAGGTTCCCTCTGCCTACTCTGCTGTATGCGGGATACAGCGTGAAGCTGATTTGGTTTTTGATTATATTTTTGTAATTTAACATTATCTTACATACAGAAAAACAAGAAAAATGGTTAAAATTTAATCATTTCAAGTCAACTGTAAAGGATGCTCTGATCAAGCTGAACGAGCTAGTGGACGAGTCGGACCCCGACACCGACTTGCCCAACATCGTGCACGCCTTCCAGACGGCGGAGAGAATACGGCAGGATCACCCTGATGATGACTGGTTCCATCTTACAGGCCTTATCCATGATTTGGGAAAGGTAAATATAATGTAGTTTAACATTTAACAAGTAAAGTACGAACTGGTATAATACTATAGATGTTAGAATACATGTATATATGTTTACTTATATTGGTGTCCATTGACCTTATCCTATAGGAAAAAGAAAAAAATATATATTAATATGTAAAAAAATGGGGACACCACGGTTGACCTTCGAAATCACAGTATCAAAGATACTGGAGGAAGGTCACGTAAAAAGCATGAGGACCCCCCGAAGGGCATGTATGAACAGGTTGATGACAGTGGACGAGGCGAAAGAGGTATGTACAGACCGTAGCGTTTGGCGCTCCGTTCTCTCTGACTACCTCGCTAGGGATAAAGCGTGAAGCTAAATTAAGTTAATATCTAAATCTATTTATTATTAAAATATCCCAAATTTAGTACATATTTATTAGCACCAGTAAGTAGTAAGTAGATTAATCAAAACTAAAATGCAAATAAACCCATTAGGGTGAGTAGGTACACTTATAATAAATTACTGTTTTCGTGTGAAACGTGAGAAATGAAATATTCTTTAAAAAATGCAAGAATATGAAAAGTGGAGAACGAAAAGATATGCCACTAAGTTAACAATAGATTCCCTGGTTTTCTCTGCCAGGTGCAAGATACAGCGTGAAGCTAAAAATAAAAACAATAAATATTATTGACATTGAGGCCCTCTTCGCCGAGGGGCAAACACGCGCCATTGAGCTCCGCCAATCACATATAGCTTCAAAAACTAGGCAGAAAGTGGAGAACGGAGTGTCTTACCACTAGGCTCCCTCAGCATATGCTGTGTGCGGGATGCAGCGTGAAGTTAAAAAAAAGTATTATAACATAGAAATGACCCTGAACCATGGGGCAATGATAAAATCGCGATGTGTTGATCGCAGCCACATGACCTTAAACGGTCTTTAATCATATTTGTTGTTGGTTTTCTCCTATCGTTCTCGAATTTATCAAATTTTATATAACAATTATATATTGACGAGAAACAATATTTACTATAGTTTTTTTAAACTGTACATAACATAAAACAACTTTACCCATAATTTTGTGAACTTCAAATATTTTGAAAACGTTGTGAAAATTTTAACATATGGGGATTCGAACTCGCGCCTTTTCGAAATAATATATGACTTAATTCGAGTTAGTTAGTTCGAGTTCACTGTGTTTTCCTTTGCGATACAATTTTTATATGTTTTTTAAATATTTTTTGGCTAAGTGCAGAGTAGCATTAGTAAAACATTTACCATTTAAAATAAATTAAATTAGCCTCACGCTGTATCCCGCACATAGCAGGGTAGGCAGAGGGAACCTAGTGTTAAGACACTCCGTTCCCCACTTTCTGCCGAATTTTGGAGGCATTGCGTGTTGAGTGGCAGAACTCAACGCCGCACTTTGCCTTGACACCAGAGCGAAGAAATGGAAATATAAATTTATATAAATATTTCATCTCCTCGAGTGGGGATCGAACCCACAACCAGTCGGTTTTACAGTCACACTTTGTGGTTGTGGGAAGTATGATTTACCATTTCTTTTTTTAATTAAATAGTACATAGATAGAAGTGAGATATTATACAAGTTTTTAATAATATATTTTACAGCGTAATTAAATAAAATAATTGAAACTTTGAAAGTGAGGTATGGAAAGAAAGCAAAGATTTAGTTATATTTTTTTTTATAAGAAGATGGACATCGACATTACTACTTTAGCGTACCGTCCGTTTTTGCTATGTAAAATGTATTATTTAATTTAAAAAATCAGCTTCACGCTGTATCTCGCATATAGCATGGTAGGCAGAGGGATCCTAGTGTTACGACACTCCACTCTCTATTTTCCAAACATTTCTGGAGGCACCGCGTGTTGAGTGGCGGAACTTAACGCCACACTATTTCCTCAACATCAGAGCGAAGAAATGAATATTTATTGAAAAATTAATTTAAATATTGATTAGGTAATGGCGTTCTACGGCGAGCCGCAGTGGTGCGTGGTGGGTGACACCTTCCCCGTCGGCTGCAAGTGGGCAGACTCTATCGTGTACGGCCCTGAAAGCTTCAAGGACAATCCTGATACTTACAACCCTAAATACAAGTAAGTCTTTATTTAAATAATTTTATGTTTTACATTAATACCCGCCTTTTTTTTCTTTAAAAAAGATAAATTAATTTCGCTTTGCATAATGTTTAGTGAGTAGATGATGCATTTTAAAGTATTGACCAAAGTAAGATTTAACGACGTAGATTTGACGTATTTTAGAAACAAAAACTGTTTTTAATTATGTTGCTTTCTCTAAAAGTTTCATAAATATCTAAAAGTTTAGCCACTTTCGTTTTCTTTTGGATATAAAGAAAATAAAGATATACAAATTATAATTTTTTTTTAATAAAAATAAATGAGCTTCACACTATATGTCGCATTATGAGAAAACTTAGTGTTAAAACACTCAGTTCCCCACTTTCCGCCCAATTTTTCAGAGCGAAGAAATGATAATTTTAATTAATAATAATTCATTCTTCCGAGTGAAAATCGAAACCACAACCGTCGCGTCACACCCTTCTGCCCCTCCGCCAGACTGGTCTCATGGTACTAATCACATACTTCATTTTGAATGTTTGTTAGCACAAAGTACGGCATGTACAAGCCGCACTGTGGTCTGGACAACGTGCTGATGTCTTGGAGCCATGATGAATACCTCTACCAGTTCCTGCTGCACAACAAGTCCAAGATACCTGAAAAGGGGCTTTACATGATCAGGTCAGCTTCAACCATTAAATTCCTTGTAAAATAATTATTTCTTTGACTAAATTTTATTACGATTTATGTTATTTGTAATAACTTAATAATATTTTGCACATAAAGCCAAAAGGTATTGTTTTATGTAGCAAAGTCTCTCTCAAAGTAAACGAAGAAAAATTGAGAATAGATTTTGTATTTTTTATTAGATTTTCTTATATTAAAATTGCGTTGATCGTAGATACCACTCCCTTTATCCGTGGCATGCGGGTGGCGACTACCGTCACCTCTCCAACGAGAAAGACGAACAAATCCTGCAATGGGTACTTGAGTTCAAGTAAGTAATTTAATAATAATGATTTAAAATAAAAATTCCGTTCGAGGCCAGTCGTGACGCAGGGGCACAAGCGTGTCACTGTTAGCGCAACAGGTTGTGGGTTCGATTTCCACTGGAGAAAATGAAATATTTCATATTTTCATTTCTTCGCTCTAGTGTCGAGTGCTGCGTTAAGTACAGCTACTTAACACCCATTACCTCCAGAATTCAGCGGGCAGTGCGAAGTAGTGTTGCCGATCGATAGTGGACTATCGATAGGATATCGATATTCTATCGATAGTAGTCCGATAGAAGGACTATCGATATTATAATCGATAGTATCAAATAATATCGATAGATATTATATTGATAGTTCAAAAGGGTACAACACTATCGGACAAATGCAATACTATCGATATTATCGATAATATCATATTTCACAGTCAGAAAAATATCGATACTATCGATAGTATCGATACTATTTAATTTCAAGGAAACGATAGTATTGACAGTATCGATACTATCGATTGTTGTGAACTATCGATTGCATGCTAATATGCGATAGTATTGTTTATGTAAACTATGAGTATAATTACTGGATTATTATGTGACAGACAACTCGTAGGGGGCTTTACCAAAAACATCATCATCGAAAGAAATATAATAAAAATGTATTTTTTTCTTTTCATTTCATCTTTTAACTAAGCCTAAGAATCATACTCAATACTATCGTAAATTAGCAAATAATCGATAGTACAAAACAATCGATGGTATCGATACTATTGTTTCCTAGACATTGCGTAGTATCGATACTATCGATTGTATTGATTATTTTCCGATTAGAAGATACGACACTACAGATAGTATCGATAGTATTGCACTTAGCCGATTGTATTGTATTCTTTTAAACTATCGATAGAATCGATAGTATCTATAAGATCGATACTATCCATTGTTGTATCGATCGCATAGGCTTTTTTAGATTAAAACTATCAATGGCGGAACTGTCGATAGTTTGGCAACACTAGTGCAAAGTGTTAACACTAGGCCCTCTCTGCCTACCCTGTTACATGCGGGATACAGTGTGAAGCTTGAAAAAAAAATAAGAACTTCAAAGTACACTCGTATTCTATATTGAATAGAATCTGTATCTTTCATCATTCATCTTTGTATACAGATAAAGTAAAATCATTGGCTTCATTTTTCTTTTTTGTTTTAGCAAATATGATCTTTATACAAAGAGTGAGAAGGTTCCCGACATTGAAGCACTTTGGCCCTACTACGAGGGACTTATTGAAAAGTACATCCCCGGCGTGTGCGAGTGGTAACTAACTTAATATGGCTAAAATCTAGCAATAAATTAATTATTATTTGTGCGTAGCATAGTTAATATTATAAAAAATATATATTATTTTTATATATGATACATACTTATCTATTATTAAATTTAATTTTAACCAACCATGTACTTAATTATGTAATAAAGTCGGTATTTATCATTTCTTAAGGATCTGTCAAGGAAATAAATTATTTTATTAAAATTTGCTTTTTCGTTATACCCTCAGTGTTTCTTGTTAGTGTTTATATGCCTTTTTTTTCAGCTTCACGCTGTATGTCATATGTAACTGAGCCTAGTGCTAAGTCACTCAGCTCCCCACATTTCACTGAATTCTGGAGGCATTGCGTGTCACGTGGCGGAACTTAACGCAACTCAATGAAAATATTAGATGTTTCATCTCCTCTTGTGGAAATCGAACCCACAACTAGTCGCGTTTACAGTCACACGCTTGTGCTCCTGCGCCACGACTGGCCTCAACCAGTCCTTATAAATCTATAAAAGTTAAATATTTTTAGAAACCTATTATTTAACCATTCTTTGCAATGTAGCGATAAGTGAGTTTTCGAGGTGCAAAAAATAATCGAGTGTTGAACTACATGAAATTTGTAATCTAATCTAAAAAAGGTCAAAGTTGTTTAAACTCATCAAAATATATCGATACCTCAATAAAAAATAACGTTTCATTATCTCTATCTCTAATATAATAAGACAGTAAAAATATTTTGTCTGTACATTTAGTATTTTTGTCTGAAATGGATAGAGGGACACTTATTTTTTTTTAATTTCTTGTCTGTCTGTCTGTCTCTCTGTCTTTCTGTCGATATGTATGGTCACATTACGCCTACACAACAGGGTAGGCACAGGGAACCTAGTGTTAAGACACTTCGTTTATCACTTTCCGCCGAGTTCTGGAGGCATTGCGTGTTGAGTGGTGGAACTCAACGCCGCGCTTTGCCTCGACACCAGAGCGAAGAAATTAAAATATAAATGTAAATAAATATTTCATTTTCTCGAGTGGGAATCGAACCCACAAATAGTCGTCGCACTTTGTGCCGTTGCGCCACGACTGGCTTCAATATATGTATAATTTTGTAAATTTTTTTTAAAAGTCACATTATATTGTAAACTTTTTATAATTTTATTTTATAATTTTATCAACTACAGTTGATGTACGTAAGGGTGAAATATATAGTTTAGTGATATTATTTACTATATGAATTATTATTTATTGTTGAATTCCGCCATTTACCACCACCACCACCCTACTACATGCGGGATACAACGTGCTTAAGGAAAATAAATAAATTCCCTAATAAGTTACACTACTCATTAGTCATTACTTTTCCTACTAACATATTTATTTATTATAAATATTAAATATTTCTGTTTCTTTTCATATTTAATACTAGCGACCCGCTCGCGGCTTCGCCCGCTTAAACCACAGAATTATTTAATTAACACAGTGAATTATGTTCCTGTTTCTTATCATTAATAAATTATTTTTTCAAATTAAAAAATAGCGTATGTTTTTCATCATAATGGCGGGAAAATATTCAAAATGTTCAAAATTACACTATAATACCAAATAGTATTGACATTGTAGTGTTGATAGTAATTGAAAATAGTTAAACTACAGGAGGATACCTTCATATGCACTGTTTAAACCTGTTTTTATGATATAATGTAGAATAATATATTCTATAGAGGAATCACACATTCTTTTTATTCTTTAACTATAACACGTAAATACATTTTTTAGAGGTTACTCTGTATTAAGATGGCGGCTCTGTTCCCGCATTACCGTCACTGATATATCGATATAAATAATAGAAATATAAATTATTGGAAAGGAGGAAAAAGGAGAAACGCAATTATATTGCATTTCTTCTTTTTTTTCATACTTGAAACGTATTAGTAAATTCACGTACAATTCATTTGTTTTGAATATAACATTAAGTTTAATTCATAAAATATATTTGATACTTCCTTAACATTATTATTTCATGTATTTTTTATATATAAAGTCTTGAGAAAGTTCTCTTGAGAAATATATCTACTGTAAATGAATGCAACGTACGTGCCAATGATTAAAATGTATTGACATCGCCGCGTCATCTAAACGCAATATAAACTTTTATAAACTATGAACTCACAATCAGAATTTATTTTCCAAATACATATACTTTTTATTGTAGACATCACTATTTGAGCTAGTTCCGACAAATATCCTATTTTATTATTTTTATTAATGTCACCAAACTTGACGTTTAAGGTAATAATGATGGTAGACTAAACTGCTAGCTTCACGCTGCATCCCGCACACAGCAGGGTAGGCAGAGGGAACCTAGTGTTAAGACACTCTGTTCCCTACTTTCCGCGGAATTCTGTAGGCATGCCGTGCTGAGTAGGGAAACTCAACGCCGCACTTTGCCGCGACACCAGAGCGATGAAATGGAAATATAAATTTAAATAAATATTTCATTTCCTCAAGTGGGAATCGAACCTACAACCAGTTTACAGTTACACTTTGTGCCCCTGTGCGATGCACGGCCCCAATTTACTTTCTTCTTTTAAATTGTGGTTAAATAAAATAATCGCAATTTAATTATGTCAGATTTCTATTAACCGACTTCTAAAAGGAGGAGCTTATCAATACGACTGTATTTTTTATCCTTGTTACCTCAGAACTTTTGACTGTGTGAACCGATATTGATGATTTGTATTTATGAGAAAATCATATATCTCTCAAATTTACATTATGTATGTGCGCGACAAATGGACGAATAACTCAATATCAACTCAAGCGATTTTAATGATTCTTTGAGACCCTAGGCTAATAAATACCATGCAAAAATTCATCGATTTCTATCTGGTAGTTTTTGCGTAATTGACGAACAAATAAACAGACAGACAGACAGATAGACAAGAATTCTGCTGAGTGGTTTTTTAGGTTCTATAATCGACATATTAACCGACCTAATTTTTATTTTTTTTATATCTTTCATGTACAGAATTGACTTTTCTATCCTTTTATTATATATTGAGAAGAGATATCATATAATCCATACCGATATTATCAATTCAAAAGAAATTCTGTCTGTCTGTCTGTGACGCAATCAGGGCCAAACCGCTGATCCGATTGTGACAAAATTTCATGTAGAGATATTTAATGGTCTTGGGATGGACATGGGTTACTTTTTTTCTCATATTTGTTATTACAACACTACTATACTATATACTAATATATTAAAATATCTTTCAATTTGATACAATTATTCTGCCATGTCAATTATTACCGTCGCTAAGCAACAAGGAATTTTGTTGTTTTAAAAAAAGGTCGCCCAAAATGGGCTTCCTGAACTGTTACGTGCGCTGACTCAACCTTATTTGAGACACAATAAAATTATGTTTTACAAAAATATTGTCCTTTAAAAATATATTAAAAAGTCCGCGATGCTATATGTTTATTTGTGAAGTTTGAGCCACAGTAACTATTTTAATATATTTAATTTAAATGTATCGTGTTATTGTTAATGTAATTTCTGTAATTTGGTATTCATTTTTATTAAAATAAATATAATAGTCACCTTTAGCATTTCATCAAGATTGAAATTATACTTTACTCTATATGATTCTAATAAACACTTAAGGAGATATCACTGATTCAAAATGAGCTAGCCTCCGAGCCGCACGGTATGACCGACTCGAACAAGCAGACGACGTTGACGGTTTTGTAAACTTTCATACATTTTGGATCTACTGTAAATTTTTATGTGGTTATTTACTGTTTATTGTCAATTTATATTTTTCTTTGGTTCTATTCGCTTATTCGAGTAGTGTGGTGTGGTGTAAGTTTGCTGTGTGGTATCGGCTTATGCCGATTAATTAAGTATTGAAGAAAGAATGGTTGGTTATTTCAGTTCGGTGATCTATACTGTTGTTATACTTAATAAATCGTAAATCCCTATCCCGTGGAAATTTCGGGATAAACCGTAGCCTATGTGTTGCTCCATAACCCCCCCTAACAGTCACCGAAAGTCTCATAAAAATCAATTTAGCGGTTCTGCTAGCTCGGGGAAATGGAAAGACAGACAGACGGAGATAAAAAATATATATATTGTTTTATTTGCGTATCATGTAAATAACCATGTTTTTGTCACAAAATGCCTTATTGTGACTTATTTATAAGAAATACAGTGTCGCGGACTTTTATTAGAACGAATGAAACTTAATATTTTTGTAGTAAGATTTACTTGCATATACTTTATATTTTATATTTGTTTTCAGTTATATAGCCTATAGCACATAATATATCTTTCTCTTAATAACGATCATAAGGATAACGCACAGTAACCATTTTTGTGTTTAAAAATAAAGAAAGGATAATTACGAAACTATTTTCAACAATCAAATATTATTCCTTATCCTATTAAATGTATAGTGCGCTATATACAGATTAGAATTGGCTTTTACAGCATATTACAGAAATTGATATTTTAGAAGATATCATCAAAAGTACGCGCTTCGTTAAATGTTGAAAGTTACTAAAAATCATGTATTGTAACGAACATATTTTAATTTTTTTTAATAAAACTTGGCGACAGTATATGTCTTCTCACAGCATTATCTATTTTTCCCGTCTGCTATATATATATATTTTACTGTTTTACTATAATAAATTTCGTGTTACTTTTAATTTTAAAACTTTTAAATATAAATTTTACGTTGATAATATTAATAATATAGCTGGTCATGTTTACTTATTTTGAACATTTTAATTAATTAGGCATATTTTCTAATATTAAGAATGTCCTTTAGTTACTTTTACTTATTTTGTTTGTTCACTTCAATTACTCGGGTATTTTTTGAAATAATAAGAATTTTCTCTACTTATTATTTCTTTTCGGCTTATTTTGATCTGCCGCTGCGTTCCTATCGCAGCGATCACCTGCGATGGGAACGCAGCGCTTACAGCTGACTCCAGGGCGGCCACGACTTGTTGACCGTACTGTATAGTTTGTAAACTATAAGCCATATCTCTAAATCATCAGTCATCTTAATGGAAAATTGC
>DWLH01000988.1:0-15099 GCA_018249795.1 Heliconius telesiphe telesiphe
AAAAGAATATTTCTCTCGGAACATGTGATATCTCTTAATAGTAACTCTCGGAGCATTAAACAGTAATAAAGGCTAAGTTTTGTTTCGGCTGATAATTTTTACAACACCGTAAAACTAAATATCTTTCACCTTCATACAAGTCGTGCAATTTTTAACTCAGCTCAGGCTGAGAAATTGAGGAAGTATACTTTATTAATAATAATAATAAACCCGTTTATTCCGAAACTAAGTTTAAGATAAAAAAATAAATAAATCAGCTTCACGCTGTATCCCGCACACAGCAGGGTAGCCAAAGGGGACGTAGTGTTAAGACACTCGGTTCCTCACTTTCCGCCAAGTTCCGAAGGCATTGCGTATTAAGTCTCAACGCCGCTCTTTGCCTCGACACCAGAGAGAAGAAATAAAAATATAAATGAAAATAAATATTTCATTTCCTCGAGTGGGGGTCGAACCCACAACCAGTCGATTTTACAGTCACACTTTATGCCCCTGCGCCACGACTGGCCTCTAAGTAAGATACAATATTATAAAACTAAAATTACAAAATATCTCTGTATTCGGTGTGCCTCTTGGCATAGGCCTCCTCTAACATCTTCCATTGCTTCCTATCCCGTGGGACTCTCCTCCAATTTGATTCTAGCATTAGCTTAATTTTGTCCTCCCATCTTGTACGTTGACTCCCGCGGCTTCGCTTGCCGTCTCTTGGGTACCATTCTTCTTTGGTTAGTAAAAAAAAAAAACTTTATTTAAACTTTAATTTATTTTCTCTGTCTTCGTGGATCTTTTACATTTTGAGCCTCCAGAATTGGGCGGAAATTGGGAAGCGGAGTGCCTCAACACTAAGGTCGCTCTGCCTACTACACTACATGTACTACATGCTTGCTTCATATTTACAACTTAGTAATTAAAAATCGACCCATCATAAGCAAGGTTCAGGCACCGATGAAAACCAGATGAAAGAGATTTTTTTTTCCTGCACTAAAATATCCTGATCTTGATAAATGTAATGTCGTGCAAACGCATATAAACTGCGTGATTAAAATTTATAACCTTGCTGAAAATAGCTTACCCACTTTTGTTATTGGACTATCTGACTGCATTGCATACTCTGAATGACTTTGTAATATCTTATAATATGACTAGAACTTTAGAATTAAATTGATTGTTTATTTTTTATTTCTCTCCTGAATTGAGGCCGTTGTGGTGCGGTGGCATAGGCGTAAACGCGACGGGTGTATGTTCGATCCCGATCGGGAAAATTAATTGTTTAATATAAGTAATAAAGCAAAGCGCGCGTTTGAGTTTCGCCAATCAACACAAAATGCGTCGTGATTTCGGCAAAACGTACTCTTTGCGGAATACAGCGTGAAGCTGAAAAAAGTTGTTTCTTTGTTGCGACATTTCTTTTGTAATAATAAACTTACTCAGAAATGATAATATACGATATGATAATATCTACTGTAATTTGATGTTAAATATTGCGGTGTTGAGTTGCGCCACTTCTCCCTATCCTGCATTGCAGGATAAGGGGAAGTGTTAATAATTATATTAATGTTAATAATTATATTCATTTTAATTGTTAATATTTAATTTCGTGGTCGTCGTCGTATCGTGTGGTTCGTTCGAATCCAATTCAAGGAAATAAAATGTTTAATATTTTCATTTCAAAGCGCGGCGTTCAGATCCGCCTCTTAGCGAAATTGTCTAATGAAGACGGAGTATCCTAACATTAGATTCCCTCTGGCTTGCTATGTGTGGAAAACTTCGTAAAGCTAAAAAAAGAAATGATATGCATATATTTTACATCTTTAAGATCGCTGGAAATTGCAATAAAAGTTATGTTAATCAAATTCACAATAATGATACACTCAAATTAGATGGTTACATTTATTATTTACTGTTTTATTATAAGGAATTTCGGTCTTTGAAATATTGAAAAACTTGAATTACAAGTTAGTGTGCGAAAGGCAATTCTGAAAATATTTTTTATCTACTTTTTAAATTTCATAAGAAACTGAATAATAAATATTTAATATTGCTAAATAATATAAACTAATTTGGGGTGCTAAATATGTATAGCAAAATATCTGGCAAACTTCACTGAATCAATGTCCTCTAAAATATTATATAAGATTTTTTTTAATTTTATAAAACAATTATTATATGGACATACTTTTAAGTTTATGTTTGTAGTGTTATTATATTTTAAGGGGGATGTTCCTTTAGTATTATTTTCAAATTAGAATTTTGTGGCGCAGGGGCACAAACTGTGACTGTAAATTTCCGCCACTCAACACGCAATACCTCCAATATACGGCGGTAAGTGGGGAACGGAGTGTCTTAACACTAGGTTCCCTCTGCCTACCCTGATGTTTGCGGGATACAGCGTGAATCTGATTTTTTAATTTAAATTTCAAATTGGGAGTAAAGAGCGATGAGTCTCTAGAGTTCATTTTACTTTTCTTATCAATGTAATTAAGTATGTATGTGACAGCGTCTGACTGAAAACGGACCGGTTAATAGTTCAATTTCAACTCGGTTTAATAAATTACTTCTTTTCTTAGCTCTCGTAATAGACAGAGAGCGGCGACGGCTCGATACGGAATGTCTTGAAAATTTTTCGAAGAGCGATAAAGGATATATTAATGATTTTATATTAGGTCCTCTTTAAATATTTTCTTTTCTATATCTCTATTTAGAGGGCTGGTTTCACCGGTTACAAATAAAATTTCAGATAGCAATCTAATAATTATTGCTATCTCACAGATAGAAGACGAAAATACAAAATAACTGTTTCTTATATTTTCAAGAATAATTTTCTCATTAATGAACGATAATAGTAGCTAAGAATTCATACGATTTGTCACATATTTAAATTACGAATAAGTATGTAAAAATGAAATGCATGTGTAAAATGTGTATCTACTAGATATTGCTATCCGAGAGATGTGAACCGGAAAATTTTAGCGTATCTGGCAGATAAGGCTGTCCGGGACTTTATCAGCCAGTGGTGGAACCGGCACTTATAGTAACAAAATGTCATATGTAAATATCTAGAATCTACATACATATGTTTATAAATACAAGCATGACCTGACATATGCTTTGGAATATTCAGTACCTTATCTTTTCTCAAATCACATGCGTGTGGCCTGTTAGTCTAGTACAGCTTTCAATTTTATTGCCAGCGAATAGAATATACGCCTTTATTTCTATATAGTAATAGAGAACTGAATCGAATGGCATTGGCTAAGCTGTCACGTTCAACTTACTCGCCTTGTTTGGAACTACATCTTAGAAGTGATATTTGGTTTGAAACAAGCTATGGGCGATTATAATATCTAGTTTTTTTTTGCTTGACGCTTGGGAACCTAGGGAACCTAGTATTAAGATACTCCGTTCCCATTGATACATTTTTGTTCCTCATTTGTGCAGTAAGTCAACGCCGCGTTTCACCTCGTTACCAGTGCGAGAAAATGAACATATTAAAAATACTTCCATTTCCTCGAATGGGAATCGAATCCACAACCTTTCGTGGCTAGACTGGCCTCTGTATCCGATATCTGATATCTAGATACGAATGAACAATCATTTAAACTTCGTACATATTATATTTAACATAACACTTTGCGATCGTGCTAAGATAAAACTGGCCAAACTTGTTTTGATTTTTATAATAATTTTATATTCACAAATAATGAATGTATTAATTATTATAGGCTTTTACTTAACTTTTTAAATATTTATTTTAAAAATATGAAATCAAACAAATTATATCAAATAAACAGTTAAATATTCTCAAAAATAAAGGCGAATGAAAGAGGCCGTAGTGGCGCAGTGGTACAAGCGTGTGGTTGTAAACGGGGCACTTGTGGATTAGATTCCCACTCGGTGAAATAATTTATGATTGATTAATATTTTAATGTCTTCGCTCTGGCAAACGCAGCGATGAGTTCCGCCAAACAAATACGCAATACCTCGAAAATTTAGCGGAAAGTGGAAAACAGAGTAATTTAACACTAGATTCCCTCGGAACGGAATAAAACTTTAAAAAAGTACATGAAAATAATGAAAGACCCATATCCAAAGTACCTATTACAGAAATCGTGTGTAGGTACTCGTATTCTGATTGTAATCGACGGATACAAGACAATATATATCAGTAGGTGCTCTATTGGAATAAACTATAATTACATATAATTGATATAATTATTTTTGTTTGATCATTGACTACTTATAGTAAATTATCTTTTCTACCTATTTACTATTTTAGTAATATTTTACTATGAATTATTGAATGAGAGAAGAGAACACACTAATTTATACGTTTTATAGCAAAAAAAAAATCTTAATAATCAAATCAGCTTCACGCTTTATCCCGCATACAGTAGAGTAGGCAGAGAGAACCTAGTGTTATGACACTCCGTTCCCCACTTTCCGCAAAATTTTTCGATGATTACATTTTTGTGTGTTAAGTGGCGGAAGTCAACGGCCTCGCTTTGCGTCGACACCAGAACGAAGAAATTAAAATATTAAATTAAATAAATATTTCATCATAAATTTATCATTTCCTCTAGTGGATATTGAACCCGCGACCGTCGCGTTACACCCTTGTGTTCCAGCACCACGGCGGGCTCTACATTCTGATTCAATCTATTTCCATTTATGCTTCCATACAATTAATCACGATAGCAAAAATATTTAACGTTGTTGAAGATGAAATATACCTAGTTGATATGAACTAATAGTAATTTAATTTATTCAAACACCATGTTTTTTTATATGAAATTACAAAATGTTAAACATCCATCTATGTTTAAAACCAGTTTACTAAGGCCTAAAAGATATAAATTTTCTGAATGAAAACGACATCTCAAGATCGATCTCAGACTTTAAAGCGATTTACAAATACGTGCCTAATACTAACCGAAGTATGGCCATCACAAAACTTTATTCATACAAATTCCAAGTGCTCAGCCGACAGAACAATAAAAGGACGTTATTATAAAGACGACAAACGGCTCCATTCGAGTCGGTGTCCTATTTTTAGTCCAAGAGGCAGACTCGCGTTCACATCATCAACAATCGCACGCGATCAATTTGACCTATCTCGACGCTTTGTTGTATTAATACGACCACTTTAAATGTAAAAAGTTATTCCTTATATAAATTATAACGTTATTTTATTATATAGTTATTTTACTAAGTATTTACTATGATAAAGTTCACTACTAAGATATATTGAAAAGTTTGTTTGTTTGTTTAAAATTAACGTTCATAATATTGTAATTAGTCCAATATAATGTAGCGCCATCTAGTGACGAGTAGTGTGCTATTTATAAACAAAGTAAAGCAGGGGCTTACAATGTAGCTACTTACAATGGATGATAGATGGCGCTATAATTTTTTGATACAATAAAATAAAAAAGATTTTCACTTAATATTTTTTTTATTATTAATTTTATTTTATGAATATTCATTATATAAAACATTAACTTTGTGTTGTCATGTTTAAATTTACTTTGTTTAATTTTACGTATACCTAAACACATTGTTGACGTATGCACGTATCTATAGTGTTTTTCAATTATAAATTGAATTTTACTCGAATAAAAATTAAATTTAAAGGAAGAACGTGCTCAGCTAGTTTGGGCACGTTGAACGAATAAGTGATGAAAGAATGGCAAAAAAAAAATATGATGGAAAAGTGGTAAGAGAGATAGGGGGAGACCTCGGTTGACCTTCGAAAACACAGTATCAAAGATACTGGAGGAAGGTCACGTAAAAAGTGTGAGGACCTCCGGAGGGCATGTATGAAGAGGTTGATGACAGTGGACGAGGCGTAAGAGGTATGTAGAGACGACCGTAACATTTGGAGCTCCGTTCTCTCTGACTACCCCGCTAGGGATAAGTTAAGTTAAGTTAAGATTAGACTTTACCCTTGCAGCATGCAAATCTCTTTAGGTTTTATAATTCAAATTTGTACGAAATAATTAGAAAATATAAAAAAAATATGCTTAATGCTGATAGGCCGTCGTGGTGCAGGGGCACAAACGTAAGCATATAACAGGGTAGGCAGAGGTAACCTAGTGTTAAGACACTCCGATCTCCACTTTTTGCCGACGACATTGCGCGTCGTATGAAGGAATTCAACATCACGCTTCACATTGTTACCAGCGAGCGATACAGTAAAAATATTCAATATTTAATTTCTCCAACCGTGAATCGAACCCACAATCGCTTCCACTCACACTCATGTGCCTCTCACTTCACGACGACCTCAATAATAAAATTAATATCATTATTTATAAAGAAAAACAACAAAAAAAATGACTAATACCCAAAATTTTTAACCTCCAAAAAGAAACACTTCTACAATATTCTTAAGGGAACCTCAGTAATATTGGCAGCACGTACCTTCGGGCGGTCTCAGTTCCAGGTAGCCACTAGCTAGCTAGGTTATGGCGAACCGTTCCAAGGCTACTCCCCGCCCGTGGCTAAAATAGCAGCGAGGTCGAACATTAACGGGTAAATGTGGATTCAAATATCAATATCGATCAATTTATAGTAATTTTTAATGTTACTTAATACATACATGTTTGTAATATAAATGGATTTTAATGATTTATTTTTATGGGTGTAAATCTACATATATTATATTGTGGCCAGTTAGCGCAGTTCGCAGGGTACAAGAGTTTAAACACAGGTTATGGGTTCCATCCGCTCTTCTTCCTAATATATTTCCATTTCTTCGCTCTGGTGTCGGCGCAAAGCGCGGCGTTGAGTTCCGCTGCCAACACGCAATGCCTCTAGAATTCAGCGGAAAGTGGGGAATGGAGTGTTTTGACACTAGGTTCCCTCTGCGTACCCTGCTGACGCTGTGCGAGATTTGTTAAGCAGTATTAGTAATTAAGGCTACGGGTATTTAGGTATTGCACGGTTCCTAACGTTGTGGTAATATTTGTTTAGATTATATCCGAAAAATAATCTTTAAAAAATTTCTTCATAAGTAATATTCTTGTTTATATAAAGAGCACATCATGTACAATATTGTGCTAATTCAAATTAAATATGCTATACAGATATTTTTGCTACTCAAGTAAACTTTGATAACGATATGCAAAATATTTTTAAAATAAAATAAGTTATAATATATATAAAAATAAAATAATAACTTATTTGTTTACATTTTTTTTTTAAATAAAATAATAAGTTATTGAGTATGAACATATTAAAAAATTTACTTTAACCTTGATTCGAAAATAGCCACTGTGAATTCCTGACCTAGGTGTTAACCGTACAACTGAAATAGCTGTAAACATAAATCAAGATAGATTAGTTTCACTTATATATTAGATGAGTTTTCATTAATTTATTAATTTCATATTTTAAACGCCAGTCGTGGCACAGTGGCACTGAAAACGCGACACGATGTGGGTTCGATTACCACTCGAGGAAAAGAAATATTTTATATTGTCTTTTCTTCGCTCTTGTAACAAGACAAAAGGCGACATTGAGTTCCGTAACTCAACACGCAACGTCTCCAGAATTCGGCAGAAAGTGGAAAACGTCACTCCGTTTACACTTTAACTCTAGGTTCCCTCCGCCTACCCTCTATTCGAGATACAGTGTAAACCTAAAAAAAAAATTACTTTTTTCTAGATTTTTCTAGAAAAAAAAAAATTAAAGCATTATATACTATAATTACAACCATCTGTCCAAGGAGTTCATTAGACACCATATGAATTAATTTAAGAACCATAATAAGCTTACACGCACCGACTCCGTCACGTCAGCGCTAGTCAAACCGCGACGCCCGAACTGACATAACGTTGATAACGTTATATATATTTTTTCTTTTTTTTTTACCGGTTCAGTGTTTTTTTTTTTTGGGGAAAAAGTTTTCACAGATCATAAAATTGTTTTTTTTTTGGTTTGGTTTGGTTTGGTTTGGTCATCTTGTGGTATTTTTATGTTTTTTTTTTTTTATTTTTTTTTGTTAGATAATTGTGTTTTTTTAATTCCGTTGAGGCTGTCACCGCAATTTTTTTTTATATTAATATTCTAAATTATAAAGTTATAGAGACTAAATTAAAATACTATAAATTTATATTATTGTATTAATAATATCGTAACTGAGTGTAGAATAAATTGTACTTAGAATAAAATTTGTTGCACATTAACTGTTACACATTTTTTTTGCAATTGCACATTTTCTGAGTCTAGCGCAAAAAAAAAACCTTTAATACAATACAACGGAAGTATTATCGCGTGACATTTTTTTTTATTAAACAGCACTTTTCAATTTATTATTATATTAAAAAGATTTATTGTCTTTAGTCAGTGTTGCAATAATATAAGCAAATACAGATATTCTCTATTTCTAATCAGACACTTGGGCGTCACAGAACCGGCTTTATAATAATCTATGACAAAAAATTTATTCATAGTAAAAAATGCTATTATCAATTATATTATTATAATAACAAGTTCTTCTACTTATATTTATTTTTAGAAATCATAGGTACTTGAGACAGTGTCACTTGTGTGTGAAATGATAATGTTTTATGATTGTTCATATAAAAACTAAATTTAAGTGTGTAGTTAAAGATATAATAGCATATAATGAGGCCAGTCGTGGCGCAGTACTACACATTGTAAACGCGACAGGTTGTGAGTTCGATTCCCTAAGAGAGAAAATAAAAAAAAAAATATTTTCATTTCTTCGCTCTGGTGTCGAGGCATCCCCCCCTCAACGCGCAATTCCTCCCGAATTGGACGAAAAGTGGGGAGCGGAGTGTCTTAAAACTAGGCTCCCTCTGCCTACCCCGCTAATTGCGGGATACAGCGTGAAGCTGAAAAAAAAGATACTAACCAATAGATACCCATTATAGGATTCAATCGATTCGTGTGCAATGAAGATTCTATTAATGAGATTAAACTATTTCTTCTGTATGAATAAACGACATTTTATGGTATCATCACATGTATGTTGGTATTACATTCAATTTCGCTTAGTGAATTGGTAGGAATAGTGAATACATTTTTCTGAAAACATAAGAGTTTAAACGTAGCAGGATATGAACCCACACCTCTTGGAAACGCTCCAAGAGGCACGGGTTCAAATCCCGTTACGTTAAAATTTGTATGTTTTCCAAAATGTATTCTTCTTTCACATTTAAAAAAAGAAAAAAAAATGGTCTCCACATTTTTTCTCAATGTTTACCAACGAATATGGTCAAAAAGCCAAGTGACAGTGTCATAGTATAAATAGACTGTAGATATGGTCAAGTTTACAACCCAGCATGGTCCATACTATGCTCCATGAATTGTAAGTATAGATTTATCTGACACGCATCGTCGATTTCCGGTAACATCGATTTTAACCTTGTCTAACTTCCGGATAGCCGTTCTTATTTAACTTCTATTTATTTTCTTTACATTTACATATATTGAGGCCAGTCGTGGCGTAGCGGCACGAAGTGTGACTGTAAAACCGACTGGTTGTAGGTTCGATCCCCACTCGAGGAGATGAAATATTTCATAAATGTATATTTCCATTTTCCATGCAATGCCTCCAGAATTCGGCAGAAAGTGGGGAACGGAGTGTCTTAACACTAGGGTCCCTCTGCCTATCCTGCTGTGTGCGGGATACAGCGTGAAGCTGATTTAGATTTTTTACATATCGTATCGTAAATTTATATAACTGTTGAATTTTTTAGTATAATTTAATTTTACATACATTTTTTTTTATTTATTTCTTAACTGGTTTATGATAGTATATAGAGACCTTGTTAAATGACATTCAGAATTGCACGTAGCGATACGCGGTATTTTTTATTATTTTTCAGTTATTGTGGAATTTTGTGTGTGTTTGTTACAAAATAACACCTTAACAGTAAAATTTTATGTTATATTTTTAATAGAAATATATCTTTGCGAAATTTTATTTCAGTTTAGTTAAAGACATTTTAATAACTTAATTTTATTGTGTTTTCTATATAATAAAGTCCTTTTTAAGTTTATGTAAGAAATAAATATGTCCACCAGACCCTGACACAGAACTGGCCTTTGATGTTTCTTTACGGCGTATTAAAGTCGAGCATAGCCTTATTCAAGAGACGTGATATATGTTAACTGATTTTTCATTTTAATCAATTTTTTTCCACGCATTTTCTGTAAATTACGGATAAAACTACGTAACCCAATACCTTTTACTAAGCAAACTAGTACCACCACATTTTTTAAAAAATTTTAAAGTGTTAATCCACACTTAGGAAAGATAAATACTTATTTAGAAAACGTATAAAAATTTTAACGTAGCGGGACTCGAACCCGCGCCTCCTGGAAACCGACCTGGTCGGTTTCCAGGAGGCGCGGGTTCGAGTCCCGCTACGTTCAAATTTTTATACGTTTTCTAAATAAGTATTTATAGTACCACCACAATTTTTAGACATTTCTGCCCACGACACTTTAATAATACAAGAAATAAAAACAAGCACTTTTTCAGCAGAACTGCCTTCCGAAGCCTGTAAATAGCTTACTGTAGAACTGACACTACTGACATTACTATGTGACACGACGATTCAAAAGTGCTTGTAATAGCCCAACCGAATCAAAAATATTTTGATTTTGATTTAAAAGATAGGTGCCATAACCGCTTAGCGATAAGTTTTTATTAAAACTTTCAAATTTCAAATTTAAC
Source organism: Heliconius telesiphe telesiphe (assembly GCA_018249795.1). NCBI lineage: Eukaryota > Metazoa > Arthropoda > Insecta > Lepidoptera > Nymphalidae > Heliconius > Heliconius telesiphe. Next base: position 10,706 of record DWLH01000988.1, read on the forward strand.
ACATCCAACTGATAAATAAGTCGTCACTTTTTTATAGATATATGTATAATTATAATATTCTTATTATATTTTTTACACTTATATTCACATAAGATGACGATAGCAATTTGCGGTCTTTATACGAGACCAATTATAAATCTTTACAACGGAAAAAATTTAAATATCTGTAATTGTTTAAAGGTAACACCTGATGGAATTTTGTGTAGCATGTATAATGGTAATTTAACTTAACTTAGCTTCACGCTTTATCCCTAGCGGTCTCTATATACCTCTTTCGCCTCGTCCACTGTCATTAACCTCTTCATACATGCCCTCCAGGAGGTCCTCATGCTCTTTACGTGACCTTCCTCGAGTATCTTTGATACTGTATTTTCGAAGGTCAACCGAGGTCTCCCCCTACCTCTCTTACTACTCACTTTTCCATCATAAAACACTTTTCATCTCAAATATTTCAAATAAACAATACTATTGTATTGTAGGAAGAAAATTTTGTATTATTTTCCGAAATTATTTGAAATCATAGAATAAAACTTTTTTGATGAGGCCAGTCGTGGCGCAGGGGCACAAACGTGTGATTGAAAACGGAACAGGTGTGTGGCTTCGATTCCCACTCGAAGAAATGAAATGTTTAATATTTTCATTTCTTGGCTCTGGTTGCAAAGCGTGGCGACGAGTTCCGCCACTCAACACCCTATATCTCCAGAAATCGGCGGAAAGTGGAGTGTCTTTACACTAGGCACACTCTGCCAATTTTTGAAACAAGTACAATCTATACGTAATCAGTAGAATCACATATATATAATTAATAATATCACCAGAATCATTTGTCAGTTAGAAATTTATGAATACTTCAGAAAATCGTTTCAAATGTTACAAAAATAAAGTCGTTAAGCCGCCAGGCTATTTTTCATTTCAGTGACATCAACCTTTCTCTCAGCTGTCACGACAGATGTTACTTTTTTCGTAGATCCATCCGGGTCAAGGTTCAATACAAGACAGAGACTGACTTCTATTTGCATTTATAAATATATATTTTTTTATATATATATATATATAATATAAGTAAAATAATATTATAATATATGTATAGTATGAGAAATGATGTCGATTGTTAGGGTTAAATTAAAAAATAATTGTTCTTACTTATTTGTACGAAACATCATTTTTAGAACAAAAAAGCGTATAAATAAATAAATTAAAAGAAATAGAAACTATCTAATAAGTTAAATGTCGCAAAAAATCGCGGCAAGTTATTTTCAATTTGATGGAAATTTACCCACTGACTCAAGATGGCAAATTGAAAAATTCCACGTGGAAACGTTCGGAAAAATTTATTATACGATAACACAACTCGTTATCCTTTTTATCTATAAATTCTAATAATAAAATAAAACGGAGTGATGTGCCACTAGCAAAAATAAATATGTTACTAACAGAAGATTCCATAGGAACTCCGCCATTTTATCATCTCTTATAATGTGTTATTATAACCAAATATACATATGTAAATTACCAGCGATGTAATATTTTTATGCTTATTTGCATACAAGTTATTTAATTAACTTATTAATGTTTTATTGAAAGTGCCCTATTTTTTAATATTTAATTTGAATACAATATCTTTAGCGTACATTAACATTCACCCTCCACTCCATGTATGCAACATGACCTACTTAGTGATATCGTGATCAATGTAAAGCGAATTTAATTTAAAAGTTAAATTTATGTTTTACATTTTTTTGACAAAATTTATATATATGACTATAGTGTGTTCTACTGCATCGACTCATTACATTTTTAACAAAAAAAAAAAAAAAATTTGAAAAACTTAAAAACACGCATTATTTAACAGAACACAATAATAAGACGAATGTAATGAGCACCAACTCGATATGTTTACTAGTAGGCAGTCCAAGGTTCCATCAGCCACCTTCCAATTCCATCATCAGACCAGCTCAATTGTACCATAATATTGTATTGTCACCTAATAATATACGTATAATACCCAATTTTCATAATATTACAACAATTAGAAGTTAGTGTAATTTTCATTGTAAGATTTTATTACATAGTTACTCAGTTACAGCTTGACCTAATAAAATCGTGTTAATAATTAAGAATGAGGTAAGATCCCTTTAAAATATATTATATATTTTTAGTCTCTTTAGTTTTCTGTAACAAACTAGCAATTTTATTACAAAAAAATTCAAAACCTCAAAACCTTGAAAATTATCCTCCTCTAAAATCCTCTGTCTAATTTCTTACACAAATATTTACTCACATGTTTTCACACGTGGCTAAACACTAAACAAACATGTATATTGTACAAGATTCAGAAAATTTCTAAGATGCAAATTACATCGAACGTTTAATTTATAAATGTAAACAAATCTGATCTAGATACTTTCAATCTGTTTTTCTTGGTGTTGTTTTTTTGTAATTTCAAAGAATATCTTTTTATAGTTTATCTAAATATTTATAACTACAGGGCGCGCGCGGCTTCGCCCGCTTATTTGCACCCTTAGGGGTGAATTCTAACAAAACCACGAAACACGTGTTCAATAAAATATTTTTAACAGTCTGAATTTAAATTTTTATAAAAATTGGTGGCGATTTAAAGATTTTTCCATATAAACTTTCAAGCCCTTATTTGAACCCTTAGGGGGTGAATTCTAAAAAACCATGAAACACGTATTTAATGAAATATTTTTAAGAGTCTGAATTTAAAAGTTTATTAAAATCGGTGCCGATTTAAAAAAAATTCCATACAAACTTTCAACCCCTATTTCATCCCTATAGGGTTAAAATTTTTAAAAATCCCTTCTTAGTGGATGTCCAGATTGTGAAAATAAACATCTGCCCAAATTTCACGTTTCTATGCACAGCGGTTACGGCTGTGTGTGCGTCTTACCTGTCAGTCAGGTACATGTCCTTTTATATATATAGATAGATGATTATTATAACGTGTATAAAGGAATATTTTTTTGTAAATAAATCTATTAAAAATTATATGGCCGTTCGTGGCGCAGGGGCTAAAGCGTGTGAGAACTGTAAACGCGACAGGTTGTGGTTTCAGTTTACAAATCAAACCGCGGCGTTGAGTTCCACTCAACATGGAATGTCAGGAATAAATAATAAAAAATTGGGTTAAGAAAGTATTTTAATAGGCACAGAGTGCGTTAACACTATGTTCCCAGATTCCCCCTGCCTAACTTGTTATGTGTGCTTGACTAAACTAAAATTTTCTTAAATAAACTTTTCTGAATATATTGACCGTTGTTTGATATAAAAAATTGGTTGCGATAATAAATTTTATGTAAATAAAGATTCATTTGAATGATAATAACACAAACTACATCACTCTGTATAATTCAGGATATCTTCCTTATTAATAATACTTTGTTGTCCCTAAATATACTTTTATTCTTCATTAAATGTACTGGTTCAAAAAAAACACTGGTCAAACGCGAGTCGGAATCGCATACGGAGGACTCCGTGCCAATTTCAGGATTTTATGCCAACAAGAAGTAGATAAAAATTGACAAACTTAACTTTGCGGACGAGTGCATTACAATTTGTATGAAATAAGTTTGTAATGGTTTTTTATTCATGAAATATTTATAAATTCTATTTTTTTGATTTGTTTTCATTTATTTGTATTTTAAGTTTTCACTACGTGCCAAATTTCTTAATTGTAGGTCCATGGGATGTACCCTATAGATTTTGATACAAAATGGAGTTTTAACGATACATAAACGCTTGGTATCTTTTGATTGCGTTGACTTAAAAGTTTAATTTTTTTATGCTCCAAAAGACTGTGGCTTAAAATATTTATCATTAATTTCTGCTTGATATCTCCACGCGATCTCGAGATAAATGGTATTAACAGACGGACGGACGCACAACAAAGTGATCCTATAAGAGTTCCGTTTTTTGTTTTCAAGTACGGAACCCTAAAAACCTACTAAATTATTGTAACCAGTATTTTTAAATAAACCTTGTAGGTATGTATGTATGTATGTAGATGCAAAACAAAATTGACAGCATCATCACACGAACATCAAATCCCACGTAGTCTTCTAAAGAATTGTATGTAAATCAATATAAATAATTATTTACGGCTTACGTAAGCATCCCTAATGGTGTTTCGCCAAAGAGATAACACTCATACCACAAATATTAAACTGTCACGCTAACGGGCTTAACACGTTTCGTGACGTCGTCATATGCAAAGAACATAATCTACCTTTCAGATTAAATCTGGTTAGCTGGATGTCATAATATACGAAACAAAGCTCGCTAAACTGCACGTGCTTTGCGTGTCGTGTTTGTTTTGACCGTGATTTTATGAGGAGTAGTTTAATATTTTAATCTTTTAAACTTAATCACCTTCA
>DWLH01000989.1:0-15093 GCA_018249795.1 Heliconius telesiphe telesiphe
ACTCGAACCCGCGCCTCCTGGAAACCGACCAGGCGCTCTGACCACTAAGCCATACGTTCTATCCAAGCTACGTCGAAATTTTTATACGCTTGTTACAACTTATTTATGTTGTTAGTATCTCTGTATCGCCTGGTCGGTTTCCAGGAGGCGCGGGTTCGAGTCCCGCTACGTTCAAAAATTTTTATACGTTTCCTAAATAAGTATTTTTCTTTCCTAAGTGTGGAATAACACTTTTAAAATGTTTAAAAATAATTTACAAAAGATGATGAAATATAACACATTAAAACCTTTAAAAGATATCATCTTCATACAAGTCGAAGAGGCATTATTCTATATTTGTTTAATAACAAAAATAATTTGAATACACACACTCTTTGTAATTTTATTCTTTCATCTCGTCGCTCTAACTATGCTATTCAGCGCAACGTAATAACATATCGTTGCCACGAAACATGCGATAACGTTGTGTGAATAGGGGTCTATTTGTACGTGATGTTTCATGTGGTACTCGTTATTTTGTTTCATGAAATAAATGATGAGGCAATCATCGTGGTGCAGGGGGTACGAAGTGTGATTGTAAACGCGAATGGTTGTGTGTTCGATCCCCATTCGAGGATTTGAAATATTTTTTTTGAAGAAGAGACAAAGCGCTGCGTTGAGTTCCGCCACTTAACACGCAATGCCTACAGAATTCGGCGGAAAGTAAGAAACAGAGTGTCTTAGCACTAGGTTCCCTCTGCACACCCTGCTGTGTGCGGGATACAGCGTGACTCTGATTATTTGATTAAAATAAATGATACAAACAGTATATAATTTTGACGATGACTTGACATCTTTTAGTTAGGTTTCATTTTTTTTTATTTTATTTCTTTTTATAATTGAACAATTTGTGCCATTATTTCTTTCTTCTTTATTTTATAGTGTAAACATGTGTATTATCTGTTATTTTACTTCAAGTAATTAAATTTAGTATAGGATATTAATAGTATCCAATTTTATGTATGCCATATTAAATGTATGCAAGCCACTAAGCCGCAGCATTATCGTTATTAATCTTATCAGTGCGCTGTGAACAATTATAATTCGCGTGTGGCGTGATAAGCGTTAGGTTTTAATTTAAACTATTTTTAATAAGGTTATGTCTGTTTTAATTTAATTTTATAATTCAATAGGATTTTTATAATTGTTATCAAATTAAATGCATATTTATATTAAATTTACATAGGGTATCGATTTTTCATATTTTCATAACTGCAATATAAGTTGTTTTCTTGTGATGCATGGTGATTAGTAAATTTGGTATGGAGAAAAGACTAGAGCAAATAGAACATTTTTTTCACATATATTAATGAAAAGTTTAGTTTTAGAACATTGAGACTTATACATTTTAGTAGCTTAGGAATATATTTATCTAGTATTTTTTTTATATTTGTAAAAATATTATGAAACATTATATTTCTGTATATTATGAATGTACATGTACATTTCGCTTTACCCACAAAGCAAAGATTGTGTCAAGACAAAAAATTTAAATTATATCATTTAAATATAATCATTACCTCGACTGTGATGAATTGAACCCATAGCCATCGTGTTTACAACTAAACGCTGACTTTACGTATATTAAAGTTACAAATGTAATTTGCAGGGTTCGAGTGCCGCTGCGGGGGTCTGTTCTGTGCGGTGCACCGATACAGCGACAAGCACGAGTGCTCGTTCGACTACCGGGAGCTCGGCGCGCAGGAGATACGCCGCAACAACCCCGTCGTCGTGTCGCAGAAGATACACAAAATATGAACCCGCACCAACCCCCCCTCCCCCCCTTACCGTTACGTCAGAGACCGTCAGCGGCCGGCCTACATCGTACACCTTGTAAATATACCCCCCGGATGAATGTTCGTGTAACGTGTGCTTAAAATTGTAATATGGATCGTACAGATGTTATATAGAATATTACCTCAATTCACTTCAATGGAAAATTGTATAGTACATTTTACGTCGTAATAAGAATTTCGATTATAGGACAAGATTTTGTAAGTGATTCGCAAATTAAATATTTTGTGTACTGTGACAAAACTGACCCGGTCTCGGAAGGTTCGAGAAGTTCTGGATCGATGCGTGTGTGTGTGTTTTTACACTTGTGTAGATTTTCGACGACGACTGTTGAAACAGTTGATAACGGCTGACCGCGGTTTTGTTTCTACTACTTTTATTGTTTGCGAACCACTGTAATTGCAATTTTTGGGGTTGTTTTTGACGATTGGACGCTGACGGCCTCCTCTACTACAGTTACATTTTATGAACATTAGATCGAGTCTGTGCCTCTCGTTTGGTTTGTTTACACTTACCGTTGACATCGGTATCGGCCGCCATTTTGTAACGTGTTTCCATTTGAGTGATGTACATCGTTTTGCGGAGGCAGAGAGGCTCGATCTGTTTTATGTTAGATTAATTTGTGGTGAGAATATTTTGCTTTTTAACAAGATTGGGCGATTGTTTCTTGTTATGTGTGTACTGTTGTTGAATCATTGTTGAATAGCTGTTGACGGACACGGGGTAGTTTTGTTAGGTGGTAGGTAGAATAGGTTGTACTACTTTTTTTTTTTTTTTTTAATTAGCAAAAATCTTTCTTTACACTTAACTAAGTTTTATTTCGATAGTACTACTAATGCGAGTAGAAGCTAACATCCATGTATATGCTATTGATAATATAAATGTTTTTTTTTTTTCAGTATAAAAATTTTTTAGTCTTTCTCGTGTCCGCAGCGTGACTACTGGACAATACTCGAAACAACTTGCCCAATCACGATTTTATTAAATTTGTAGATAATGTTCGTTTTGGGTAGGAATTTCATATTAATTTTCGATATAAAATAAGTAGAGTTCTGAATAATGTCCATTCACCTCCATTGTAAATATTAGATATTAATTAATTATAGTAAAAACAAATCCTATATATTGTAAAAAAGTAAAACTCCAAAAAAAGCTAGATTGTTACGATTCCAGGAGCATAGCCGCAACAATCGTAAGGGGCCGTCCGTAAATTACGACACGAATTTTATTATTTTTTGACCTCTTAACCGTCGGCTTAGAGTGTAAACCAGCTAACTCCGTTTTTTGTCGTTATGTCTCGAACACTTTTATACCATTCGAAAGTGTAAAAAAAACCTTTACTTTATTTTGATATACAAATCATTTTTCCAAATTGTAAAAACCTTCTGATAATATACATATACACGTAATTTTTAATTTTTTTTTATTGAATTTGCTTAATAGGCTGTTAGTAGGCTTACACTCTAAGCTGGCGATATCCTCTACATCCCCATGCGGTGATACATGACGATCCAAGTAAAACATTTAGCAATTTTTACACCTAGAAATTGTCCTATTAAAGCTGTACTTTCTAAATTATATTTGTATATTATATATTATATTTTATTTCCTGTATAACGTGTGACGTCACTCACGGACGGCCCCCTAAGCTGAGCTCAACTCGACTCACATTGTTAGTACTGGTTCGGTTTGGGACTACGCTTTAGAGTACTCGTGTGGAAATTTATGTAAGCTATAGTTATACGTTTACAAGTAGTGAACACTTTATATTATTACACATTATATAAGTAGGAAAACAATTATTTAGCTTTTTTTTTTTTTCATTTTAAATATCACAATACCCTCTATTATTCAAAATTTGTATGTATGTTGTATTATATTATGATTATTATTATTATATAGGTTTGGTGAGCAGAGCCGCGGTCCACGCTAGACTAACTGATGGTCGGACATGATTAATTTGATGACTTTTGTTGTATATTTTGTTAGGTCATTGATTTAATTTTGGTCAACGCTTCAACGTAATCAGATAAACATGTTAATGATGATGATGAATGATTTTTTTTTCTTTCTATCTTGCTGTTTTTAATTTAGTTATTTCTTCTATTAAAGTCATTAAATTTCCAAGAACATGTGATTTGTTTTCTTATTGTGGACGCACCATATCCTTTTATTTTATACCGTTGTAGTTTGTTTAAAAATAAATATTTAAACAAGTGCAAATACGAAAATTGTAATTTGAAATGTATTGGATGAAAAAAATAACGTGTAATTTATAGTTAACGCTTTACATTTTTATGTTATTTCGTCATGCCAAAATTTTATTATTTCAAAGGCCATTTTAGAGGCCATGGACTACAATGGTATTGAACGTGTTTTCTTAAGTTGTAGTCATGAGTAAGATTCTCATCCACAAGAGATAAATAACGAGAGTTAATTCCCCTATTTGAATGCTAATATATGCATTAACTTACAAAAACAAGAAACAAAAATTATGGGTTTGATACTTAGAAAAACATTTAAATTATATCGTTTTAAACTATTATAAAGAAAATAGAGTAAAATTAATAATTATTATAGGCTTAAGGCTTAGTTGAGAGATGGGATGCTTTAGTCGCTAAAGCCCATGGACGGTATCTAAGAATTACCATTTGTGCAATATTCAAAATTATTTATAACTAGCGACCTGCTCGCGGCTTTGCCCGCTTGAATTATATGATTATTCATTTAAGAAATATAGATATTACAAACAGCCTTAATTATTGATTAATTGATTTGGATAAGTATTCACGATATTCTTTGTAAAATAACTTATATTAGCTCCTGTACAGTTTTTAAATTAGTAACATATATTATTAGTTAAATATATCATTGATATACAGAATATATTTTTTAAATATAATCTATAAAATAATCAACATTTTCGGTTGACCGAGCTTGTACCAGTTTCATGAATGGAGATACACCAAAAGAATAGTTAATTACGTTGTCATTTTGTATCAAATTAAGTACAGATTAAAATTTGTACCTAATGGTTTTTTTCTGTGACAAATACAATGAGTAGTCAATTTTTGAAAAATAATTTTGGAATTTTCCTTTATACGTGCCGTAAGTTTTAACTTCGTAATAAATTTCGTAATTGTATATCAACGGGAAGTACCCTATAGTTATGATAGAAAATGCGACAAAAAACGAAGCATAAACCCTCATATTTCATCGTCATTTGATTACGATGATTTAGAAGATAGATTTTTTTGTGCTTTAAGAGAATATAGACTTGAACATTGAGGTATCTAACCTTTAACCGATCTTGTTAAAAATAGTCTTGACAGACGGACAGACGGACAAACAACAAAGTTATCTTATAAGGGTTTTGAGGTATGTACCCTAAAATACGTTTGGCACATACATACATGCAACATACAGGTGCAATAGTGCAATGTGGGTACGTGTCGCTGGTAAGTTATGAAATAATACTGCGGGATATTTTTATAAACAGTGTCAGAGCATTTGGTTCTTGAGACACAATTTTTTAGAGGTTGCTCCCAAAAGTTATTTTTTTTTGCACGTTTCTTAAAAATATATTAGTAACATAAAAGAACGAACGGACTGAAGAACCTATTCAAAATATTTCTTTGAATTTTAAGTCATTCTTTATCACTGTGTTGAAATAATTACGAATTAAGCTAGACTGTTACGAAGATAATCTTCACCAACAATTCAATTTAGTTTACTTTGTAGTTAGTACTATGAACAATTGTACTTTAAAAATACATAAATTTATCAACAGTTAAATGAATAAGACGGTTCTAAAGTCATTCTTTTGCCCAGAATCTTGCCAGCGCGATTCAGAAAACGACATCGCCATCTATTAGACTTACAATTGAACTGTAACCATTCGAACATTGTTAAAAAAATACTACTATGTTTATGTTAAATTTATTATAAGTATAGATTACACTAACACGACGTAATTAACGTTGAACAAATAATAACTCAACAATATGTTTTACGCGTTATCAACATTCATTATCATATGTAGTCAATAGATATCGTTGCGTACGTTTCTAGTTTTTTCAAATATAAATATCTTAAAAACTTTAAGTACATTATATTTTTTGATAGAGTGTAGCGGTAACCTTTCGAAACTATAAACATATAAAGTCTTTAATGCACAGCGCCATCTATTTAAAATTTTATCTATTAAAAATGCAGTTTTTATGTAAAATTTCACTCAACATAAAATTATATTAACTGAAAACGATGTTGTGCTAAAGTATTGAAGTGATTAAATATTCCTCCCGTCGTAATTAGTGTTTAACTCCACAGAATGTTTTTTGTGTTATCAAGATTCGTTAGTACCTACTATTTGTTGTCAATAGATAGCGTTACTTTTATCGATTTCACGACTATCTCAAATATAAACTTCTTGAAAACTTAAATACTTATATCTATTGATAGAGTGAAGCGATTACTATAAAATAAACACTAAAAAATACTCTGATTTACTTGTAATTTTTATGTATAGAAGTTACCTAAATTTATGGTGTACTTTTTACGTGATACGTGTTTACATAAACAGATAAACAGACAAAAATTCCAAAAATGTTGGAAATGGATTCTGTTAATTATCCTTTAACACCCTGGCAATTTTTTTTTAAATATTTTCAATGTACAGAAACGACTTTTCTACTGATTTATTATAAGTATAGATTCGTAAAGATTTTTTGAGGCCAGTAATGGGGGAAGGGCACAGGTGTGTGACTGTAAACGCAACTAGTTGTGGGTTCGATCACTACTCGTGGAAATGAAATGTTTATTTAAATTTATATTTTCATTTCTTCGCCCTGGTGTCGAGGCCATCCGCGGCGTTGAGCTCGGCCACTCAACGCGCAATGCCTCCAGAAATCGCCGGAACAATAGGAACGGAGTCTTAATACTAGGCTCCCTTCGCCTATTCTGCTGTGTGCGGCACATTGAGCAGACTGCATAGAAACAACCGTGTTAAGACACCCTGCAAAACTCCACGCCGCGCTTTGTTTACCAGGAGGGGAAATGAAAATAATAATTTAAATAGAAACATAATAAGGACGTACGCGAAATACGAATTCCCATAGATTATGAATTCAATAAGCTTGTTACTAATTAGCGAGGACTGCGGTTTCGTTACAGAGAGGATGTTGTTTAGTTAAAACACCGTTAGCACAATATAAAAGTAAATTCTTGTTAATATTACTAGGAAACTTATGGGTAAATACATTTGAATCACATAATTATAGTCATATTTTATATTTATCAAGGCCAGTCGTGGCGCAGGGGCGGCACAAGTGTGTGATTGTGAATGCGACTGGTTTCAGGCTCGATTCCCATTCGAGGAATTGAAATATTTAAATTTATATTTTCATATCTTCGCTCTGATGTCGAGGCAAAGTGCGGCGTTGTGGTCCGCCATTCATGCACGCAATGTACTAGGTACGCACCAGGTTCCTTCTGCATATCCTGTGTGTGGAATGCAGAGTGAACCTATTTTTTTTATATTTTTGAATATGTTACAAGCTTTTGACTAAACAGGATAAAGTGCAGACGTGAATAAATATATTTTTTTAATGGCCGTAGATAAATAAATGTTTTAATTAAGGTATAACGCGATAATGTTATAGTTGACGCGCGAGGGCGCGCTACTACCTAAGCATATCAGAGTAATACGCTTTTAATATTAAACCTATTAGAGCGGTTAAATGTACGGTATTGAAAGTGAAATCTTTTATAGAATTGTTAATTTATATTATGTTAAATTTATATTATATAGGCCAGTCGTGGCGCAGTGGCGCTAAGTGTGACTGTAAAATGGACTGGTTGTGGGTTCGATTGAAGGTGATTTTATTTGATTTTTATTTTTATATCATAAGACTACAAAATAGCAGCCATATAATGAAACATTAACAAAATAATCAAAAAAGTAAACTTGACATTTATATTAAAATTTAAACAGTTATTTCAAATTTTAAAAATAGTGACTAAGGTAAGTGTCCATGGTTTCGGCAGTTTAAGGCTCTTATAACTTCAAAACTATTTTAAATATATTATTAAAGGTTATATAAATTTCCAAATTTTTGTGTAATATAAGTGGGTCTTTTGGCAGTAATTTAATGTGTGAATTATATGTTTTAACTTAAGTTTAATTTTTATATTAATTTATTTGTGGACCTCTTGTTTGAACCCTAATTCGTGATAAAATTTAGCTCTGTTTCTAAGTTCGTGAAATTGTGGCCCCTGATTCGTGATAAAATTTTTACACCGCAAGTAAGGTTAATTTATAACAAAAAAACATAAATATTTCAAGAATTTAATTATAAAGAAATTATAATTAAAAATATTAAGATGAGATCAGTTTACGACGACATTAAAATTTTATAATTTACAAACTAAAAATTAAAACTAAATTCAAGTCTCATTAATTGAAGCTGTGCTAGTTTGTTTTCTGTTTGATTAATTACACCATACAATTAAGAACTTATGTAATAAAAGTAAACTCAAATAAAATTAAATAATAAAAAAATTAAGAATAATACTTCAACAAAATATAAAACTATAAAACAATAACATTCATAAAATGATAATTTAATTATCTCAAATCTGAATGATTTGGCGGGATTTTTTTTAATCTAAAAAAATCTAAATGTTGATCTATATATCTACTACAGAGGAAACTCCTCGTAGGAGCTTTTATTTTCCTTATAACGTCTTCATAATAGTATGTGAGGATGTCATCTTTTTCTGGCCAGCGCCAATTTACACGACCAGTAATTGTATCTAAGCCACTCATAGTCATAGTCTTTACATCAAAAGTTTTTGGCGTATCTTCAGACACTTTAGTGACAATACCAGGAAAATGTTTGCTGTCATATTTTACAGCCACGTAATCGCCAGTTTTTAAAGGAATCTCCTCAGCAGTCCATGTTCTCATTCATATTTTCCAGATAATTGTTCTCTTCTTCTAAGTAGTTGTAAACTCTGTCATACCAATTTCGAGTTTTATGGTTCTGTTGCTGCTTCACTAGCTGTTGTTAGTGTCTGGTACACGCTTGATGTGATATTTGGTTTATTTTCAAAAATCCATCGTACCAGTGCCTCCCCGGTATCCCGTCTCTAAACGGATTGGGTCTATTCAGTTCTTTGACAAGTTTACTTACAGAATTCAATAATTGCTCCTTTGTTACGGAAAATCCAATTTCTGCCATGTGATGAATCCATTTTACTATTAATTGTTCTTCCTCTTTAGTCAAAACTGTCGTATGCCCAGAAGGATTTGTGTGCTTATGTTTTAATTTATCAAATAACGTTTGATAAGGTACTTTATACATCTTTGAGGCCTTGTATGCGGTCATTTCGTTACTTCTTACTGATGCCAGAGCATGGCTTAAATTTTCGCTTGTATAGTTCTTGTATGGCATTTTATACTTTGCATATTACTGAAAAAAAATCTTTACTTAGATCACAAGACCAAGGTAACTAATATTAATTAATGCAAGGGAGTGAATGTGTGATTTTATGTGTATTTATGTATCACGAATTTAGGGAAAATAATAAAATGCGGAGGATCTTGTTTCGTGTTACTGATTTTGGGAATTTCCGTAATCCAATTTTTTCGGTTATTTTTAAATGATGTAAAGCAACTATTAACAATACTGTATATTATAAAAAATACACAAATATAAATAAAAAAAGCTGATTAAAAAACAAAATTCCATTGGTAGTACCTATACGAATTTAGCTTAAAAATATGAATTCGGGCTACCTTTATAATAGTATTATAGGAATTTAAATGAACAAAATATATACCGAACTTCGATCACAAGAAACTTAAGCAAGTAAATTACCTGTTTTTAAGCTTTAAATTTAAATTATGTAAATTATTATATAAATATAAATTTAATAAAAAGTATCTAAGTTTTCCCTAATTCGGTAGTAACACGAACTAGAGGACACACGTTAAATAAAATGACTGCTATTTCGTGAGTCGATTTATTGCAATTTTAAAAGAATTTTATGCTTCCTTCCACTTTTTTTGAAATTAAATTAAAAATTAAATTAGCTTCACGCTGTATCCCGCACACAGCAGGGTAGGCAGAGGGAACCTAGTGTTAAGACACTCCGTTCCCCACTTTCTGCCGAATTTTGGAGGCATTGCGTGTTTTTTGAAATTAAATATTTGATTATAGAATACAGAACAGCATATATTGAAAGTTTTATTTGATAACTTACCTTTGTCTTTCTACGACCTTAAGCCTACCTATTCTTACGCTACTCTTACGGTGGCAAGGAACACAGGCACGTTACACTGCAGTTTGTAGTCAAAACTGTGCGTTTCAAATGTCGCTATACGCTCAATGTTGTCATTAAAATATTATAACTTATATTTTTAGACAGTTGAAATTATAAAGATTTGTTACAAATATATACTTTACGTAAATAATACTTAAATTGCTTATTTTTTTTGCCAGAACCAAAACTAACGAAAAGATGTACTAGCACGAAGTCACTTACCTTAATCTGTCAAGTAATTTAGTGTTAAATATGTAACAAAATAAAATAAATAATAATATTTATTAAATTTGAACTTGCTCTCCACCATCTGGGCAACTCTGGCTTTATCAGTCATTATTGAGAGGACATGAAAAAAACACGGATTTGTTTATATACATTTTATTACAATTTATTACCTACCTACCTAAAATCATATATCAAAAAATCCAATTGAATTGTACAACTATACTGACAACCGTAATTTTTGTACAAGCAAGGGTTAGTAATTAAAACGAAGCCTCCCGTTGTAGTCTTATGTGATAGAGATATACTATAGCGAAATCTTTAACCATATATATTTTACATGTATTATAGAAGAGAAAATATGAAAGATATAAAATGAATAAATAGAATAGTTCAGTAAAACAAGATCACTACGAGAGACGACACAACTTAGTTCAGAAAAAGTTAAAAATAAATAAAAAATTGTAACAAATAAGAGAGATTTTCGAGCCGATATATTTATTACGTATAAAACTTATACCTACAATATGTGATATACAAACATACATTACGAAGTTGATACATAACTAGCAATTACTTTTGGAAACATTGAAATATGACTAGTATTATTATTTATTAAGCGAATATGCTTTATTTATATATAGGATAATTCCTTAATAAATGATTGTCTTTTATATAAGTTTCACTATAATTTTTATCTAAAAACCAGTAATCGCCGATCGACCTGCGACCTTTGATGATCTCTATAAAGCATATTATAACATTTATATATTTTTCTTAGTTATTAATTACATTTTCCTTTTTATTTTCCTCACTTCGATATCTACAACGGTGAACTAGCAGTGTTGTTTGTTTATTTATTACCGTATTTTTTTTATATATAAAACATTTAGTTGTTTTCGTCTCATATGCCAGTCACTTTGTGAATCCAATCTCTGGCGGCCGATACTCTTGAGAATATGACTCTTGCGCCGATTCCGCAAGTAAATGCGTCGTCTTCCACCCAGGAGACAACACCGACCACTACCCCGTTGCTAATAAGTCCACTGCCATTGTCACCCTGATACAATGGAAAAGCAAGTATTAATTTTATATACTTAAATTTAAGTATATATTTTTTAATTGAAATGTATGTAAATATAAAAGAATATTTCTTTATTGGTATTAAAAAATATATTTTATTATCTAGAATTTAACACATCGATGTAATCTATACTTATAATAAATCTGTAGAAAAGTCGTTTCTGTACATTGAAAATATTTAAAAAAAAAATAGCCAGGGTGTTAAAGGATAATTAACAGAATCCATTTTTAACATTTTTGGAATTTTTGTGTGTTTGTCTGTTTATGTCAACACGTATCACGTAAAAAGTACACAATAAATTTAAGCAACTTTTATACATAAAAATTACAAATAAATCAAAGTAACTTATAGTGTTTATTTCATTGTAATCGCTTCACTCTATCAAAAGATAATGTACTTAAAGTTTTAAAGATATTTATATTTGAAAAAAAAAGAAACATACGCAAAGATATCTATTGACTACATATGATAATGAATGTTGATAACGCATAAAACATATTGTTGAGTTATTATTTGCTAAACGTTAATTACGTCGTGTTAGTGTAATCTATACTTATAATAAATTTAACATAAACATAGTAGTATTTTTCTAACACTATTGAATGGTTACAGTTTAATTGTAAGTCCAAAAAAATGACTTTCGAAACGTCTTATTTATTTGACTGTTGATACATTTAGGTTTTTTTAAAGTACAATTTTTCATAGTACTAACTACAAAGTAAACTAAATTAAATTGTTGGTGAAGATTACCTTCGTAACAGTCTAGCTTAATTCGTAATTATTTAACACAGTGATAAAGAATGACTTAATATTCAAAAAAAAAAAATCGAATAGGTTCTTCAGTCCGTTCGTTCCTTTATGTTATTAATATTTTTTTAAGAAACGTATATAAAAATAACTTTTGGGAGCAACCTCTAAAAAATTATGTCTCAAGAAAAAAATGCTCTGACACTGTTTATAAAAATATCCCGCAGTATTATTTCATAACTTACCAGCGACACGTACCCACATTGCACTATTGCACCTGTATGTTGCATGTATGTATGTGCCAAACGTATTTTAGGGTACATACCTCAAAATTCTTATAAGATAACTTTGTTGTTTGTCCGTCTGTCCGTCTGTCAAGACTATTTTTAACAAGATCGGTTAAAGGTTAGATACCTCAATGTTCAAGTCTATATTCTCTTAAAACACAAAAAAATCTATCTTCTAAATCATCGTAATCAAATGACGATGAAATATGAGGGTTAATGCTTCGTTTTTTGTCGCATTTTCTATCATAACTATAGGGTACTTCCCGTTGATATACAATTACGAAATTTATTACGAAGTTAAAACTTACGGCACGTATAAATAAAAAAATCCAAAATTATTTTTCAAAAATTGACTACTTATTGTATTTGTGTCACAGAAAAGAACCATTAGGTACAAATTTTAATCTGTACTTAATTTGATACAAAATGACAACGTAATTAACTATTCTTTTGGTGTATCTCCATTCATGAAACTGGTATAGTCCGACTAAACTCTTATTGATAATCGGAGGTACTCGCGTAAAATTCATGAAACTGATACAAACTCTCGGGGCATGAGTACGACTTGAACTTGACCGAAAATGTTGATTATTTTATAGATTATATAAAAATGCCTAAAAACGTGCTTTCTATGTATATTCTGTACACCAATTATATATTTAACTAATAATATATGTTACTAATTTAAAAACTGTACAGGAGCTAATATAAGTTATTTTACAAAGAATATCGTGAGTACTTATTCAAAACAATTAATTAATAATTAAGGCTGTTTGTAATATCTATATTTCTTAAATGAATAATCATCTGATTCAAGCGGGCAAAGCCGCGAGCAGTCCGCTATTTATTAATATAATACGTTTCAAGTATGAAAAAAAGAAAAAATGCAATATAATTGCGTTTCTCCTTTTCTTTCCAATATTTTATATTTTTATTATTTATATCGATATATCAGGGACGTAAATGCGGGAACAGAGCCATGCCATCTTAGTACAAAGTAACCTCTAAAATATGTATTTACGTGTTATAATTAAAGAATAAAAAGAATGTGTGATTTCTCTATAGAATATATTATTCTACATTATATCGTAAAAACAGATTTAACCAGTGCATATGAAGGTATCCTCCTGTAGTATAACTATTTTCAATTACTATCAACACTACAATGTCAATACTATGTGGTATTATAGTGTAATTTTAAACATTTTGATTATTTTCCCGCCATTATGATGAAAAAATAATTTATGTACTATAAGAATGTTGGTAGTTTTTCAAAAGGTATAAGAATTAAAAATTGCCTAAAATATGCTTTCTTCGCAAGTGTTGTAATAACTATTGATATCTATTAACTAAAAAATCACTAGAAATATTAAATATGCTCAATTATACAGAGTTTCATTGTCAGCACCACTTTAAATAAAACCACAGTTTTAACTACTCTATTGAAGCCAAACAATAATAAAAAAACCCCAAAAATTAAAAAGATTTTTTTTCAAACAAAATAAATAATAAAATTATCGTTGTAAAATAAAATACAATTTGTCAAGAACGACGCACGCACACATAAACCTATCAAAGGGAAACCGCCCGCATACGCCTCATTCCGAAATCGAGTCGTAGGTATTGGACTAGTGGCGGCAACGTTTGGTTTTAATAGTATGTGTTTACGTTATTGGTATCTATGTGTAACTGCGTCACACGAAATATAGATATGATTAAACATCGTGAATTGAAAAAAAAAACCTACGTCTACACTGTTGCTTAAATTCTTTAGGTATGGATTTAAAATATTTTACCTATATGCTATTTCCGTAAAAGGAGCGCTGACGCTTCTCTTCTCTTCTTTGTTAAAGGCCGTCGCGGCACAGGGGCACAAAATTGGGGCTATAATGCGACTGGTGTGGGTCCGATCCCCACTTGGAGGATAGAATTATAATTGAATAATATTTTCATTTCGTTTAATAATATTTTCATTTCGCACATCAGTTACACATTATACGCAATATCTTAACACTTAACATAATCTCATAATCTTTACCCTGCTAAAGGCGGGATAAAGCGTGGATCTGGTTTTATCTTTGTGTGAACCGATTAAAATAAAGTCCAGTCCAGTTGAGGCCAAACGTGGCGCAGCGGCACGAAGTGTGACTGTAAAAACTGGTTATGGGTTCGACCCCCACTCGAGGAGATGAAATATTTACTTAAATTTATATTTCTATTTCTTCGCTCTGGTGTCGAGAACAAGCGCGGCGTTGAGTTTCGTCACTCAACACGCAATGCCTCCAGAATTCGGCAGAAAGTGGTGAACGGAGTCTGCCTAACCTGCTGTGTGCGGGATACAGCGTGAAGCTGATTAAAATAAAACTAATACTAAATATTTAAGGGCAGATTGCCAAAATACAAACAAAAAAAGGATTTAAATCGGTTAAGCCTTTAACAGACCAACTGACCAACGCTATTACATCGTTAATTGTAATATCTTCCATGTACAGACACCGATGAGTTAGGATTTTATTGTAAGTATCGATAAGTTGTGTTTTTATTTCAAACATTCAATTGAAGATTCTTATGGGAGGTACGAAAATGCGACCT
>DWLH01000990.1:0-15077 GCA_018249795.1 Heliconius telesiphe telesiphe
CTTACATCGGTGATGATGGAAAGACTTACATTACGAAGTACAGCGCTGGCCTCGATGGCAATAGAGTTGAGGGCAACCATTTGCCTAAAGCCCCTCAACCAATTATAGCTTAGTTTCCAGTGTTATTAAAATAAAATAATTTTTCTATTTAAAGTAACTTCGCTTTTGAATTGACAATCCTACCTCTTATTTGTACTTGAATAATATTTGATAGATTACTTATTTAAGACAGTTTATCCACATCTGATGATATTTGATGTTGTTCTCAGCTATAATTTATTACAAAGACCGCATTAGCAACATAAGAGTTGTTATGGTCGGCTTCGAGTGGGAATCGAACTCACAATCGTCGCGCTTCGTTGTCGTCGTAAGGGAGTGTAGGGGAATTAAAAAAAGATTTCTCTAAATTCCTAACGTGGGGACAATCTGACTCACACTCAATTATACTCGATTACGCTATTATTATGTAACATTGTATTAAATTACGTTAAATTGTATTGTTATACTTTCTTAAGATATAAATAAGAACCGTCTATTAATGTGTATTATTTTTATTTCAATAAAAAGTAAACATTAATTAAAGTTCTTTGAAATATTGAAACATTTAAATGAGCATCTCTTTTTTGTACATGTAATTTTTGAATAATTTTTAATGAAATCACAACAAAAATAAATAAATATATTTAATAATTGGTCTGAAAATACAATTAATTTGTAAGCGGAAGTCAATGTTTTATACACTCCACAGAAATATTTTTCTGATTCATAGCACTCTCTCTTTGTATTTCTTCTTAGTTTCTATGGACAAAAGGCATTATATTCTTTACAGGTTCAAATGGTTTTTGTTGTACTAAAACTTCAACAAAATATTTTTGTGTAATATATTGTATATTCTCACAGAATTGGAAACTTACTCAGTTAGACTCTTACTCAGATTAGAAAATGTACCTTTTGTACCAGATTGTCGATATTTTGTCGGGGGAGGAGGCGAGGGTACAAATCCCGCTATGTAAAAAAAAAAAAGTATAGTACAAGATTTGTTTGAATATAACTACTTACATTAAATATTAATTAATAGAAATATTAATATTTACCTTTATATTTCAACTAGTCTTTACCTGCGGCTCGGCGTAGTGTATGACAAATTCTACTAGCCCAAGGCACAGTGGGTAAATGTACAATTAAATATATATTTTTATTATTCGAACAAGTAGTGGAACTACTCTTCAGCTTTATTATATTAAAATATAATAAAACACTAACATAGAATACTTAAAACAAATCAATAATATGATAATAAAACACCGACTTCCTCTTTATACGTAATACATGAAAGATAAATTAATATCTTCCTAATATATGCGTTCACTTCGCGTCTGAAAGCTTTGCTGCTTTGATATTTATGAATCAAAAGAAAATATTGTCCGATCTTATTTTTTAAGTCAATATTTGGTAAAGTAAAGGTTACTTGTTTGTTTTCTTATCGCACGCTTATATAATACTTAGAGCTCCTTTAAAAGCTCTAGCTTATTTTGCACATTGTAAAAAGGTAAAAAAAAAACCCATTTATCGTATCGTCAGTTTTTCAAAACATTCCCCTTATAGCCGCGCCCAGTATCAGTATATTGGGCCTTAATATTTCGAGTGACTGCCAGTATTGTGATCATCTGGAAAGCAAGGCCAACTTGGCCTCGAAGAAATTGGGGGTCATCAACAGAGCGAGACGGTACTTCACGCCAAAACACCGATTGGTCCTATATAGGGCCCAGGTTCGGTCTCGTATGGAGTACTGTTCTCATCTCTGGGCTGGTGCACCCTAGTATCAGCTTGAACCATTTGATCGCATACAACGTAGATTCATTCGAATCATTGGGGACCCAATGATCTGTGAAAGGCTTGACTTTGGCTTTGCGTAAAGACGTCTCCTCGCTGTGCGTTCTCTGCCACATTTATCACAACTGTTTGATCTGTTACCTGCCGCCGAATTTTCTAACCGCATAGTACGTCACAAGCTAATATATCATCCACACCACCTGGATACGTGGCAATCCACTACTGTGCGGCTTCGTAGGAACTTCTTTCCACGCGCCACGGAACTGTGGAATTGTACCTTCAAAAAGCGCGTCTACCTCCACCTTAAAGGCCGGTAACGCATCTGTAGCGCCTCTGGTGTTGCACGGAGTCGTGGGCGGCGGTAATCACTTACCATCAGGTGACACGAACGCTCGTTTGCCTTGTCCTTTTCCATAAAAAAAAAGGTAATGTGCTAGTTTTATCTGTTTTGTTATGGATATTATTTTCTTTTAATGTAGGTTATTTGGTACATATTATGATAAGCAAACTATCAGGATTTTTCTCCAAATAGGTGACGTTTAAATATAATGAAAGATAATGCATTAAGGACAAGAGGCCGTGGCGCAGTGGATTCGATTCTTAGTGGAGGGAATGAAATATTTTTATTTCCTCGCTTTGATAACAAGCAACAGCGTGGCATTGAGTTTCGATACCCAACACCCAAAGTCACGAAAAAGAAAAAAAACTTACAAAAGGTTTTTTTGTAATAAATTCATAATGTTCAATTTACCTTTTAATTGGTCAATGATTTTTCTACTAGGTACTATTTTCAAAAAACTTTGAAATCGGTATCTTTTGTAATACATTCGTAATCGAAAATTTTGTCGACTATGTTTGTGAACTCAGATACAAGATTATATTCTGATGTTCAATGATTACAACATCACAAATACACCGAGTATTTGTTTATTTGAATGTGTTCACGTTCAGTGCGTTATGGTGAATTGATTTTTGCATACATTAATTAAATTAGCTTCACGCTGTATCCCGCACACAGCAGGGTAGACAGAGGGAACCTAGTGTTAAGACACTCCGTTCCCCACTTTCTGCCGAATTCTGGAGGCATTGCGTGATGAGTGGCAGAACTCAACGCCGCGCTTAACCTCGACACCAGAACGAAGAAATGAAAATATAAATTTAAGTAAATATTTCATCTCCTCGACCCACTCGAGGTCCCACGATCGAACCCACAACCAGTCGGTTTTATAGTCACACTTCGTGCCGCTGCGCCACGACTGGCCTCACTGCCTGCATACATTAATATTTATTTATTATAATATAATATAATATATATTTCCATAAATAATCGAATCTTCTAAATTTTTAAGGACGCGAATGTTGAGGTGCCGATTCCCAGTCGTGATTATTTTTATTTTTAATTTTCTAAACTATTGGTTTTTCTAAAAATATGATTTATATAAGTGACATATTTTAAATCAGCTAACCCGTGTCATTTTACCCAAACATTATTTTTTATGTATTTTTTCTTTTTGTTTTTTCAATGTATACTGTAAGAAGTGAATTCGATTCCCGCTTCGTTCAACATTCTTATAGGTCGCTAGATATATTTTTTGAATATCAAAATTATGAAATAGTATATATCCTAACGATTTTCCTGAAATTTCGTTCTTAAAGACGTTATATTAATTAATTATAATTAGGTAATTTAGATTACTGATGGACGCGTCATTACGTAAAACTTTTTGTATATAAGTTATTTGGACACAGTATCTCGCACAGTTACATTTGTGCAATTGAATAATACACACAGTATTCTTAGAATCACAACACACCAACGATCATCATGAAAATGGTAAGAAAAAAATATTAATATTAGTTGCCTTTTAATATGCCTAAACTATTATTTATAAATAAATTCAATTATTTAAAAAAAATCTTTGTTACAGTTTGTGGCTTTCATTGGTTTACTGGCTGTAGCCGTTGCTGCTCCAATGGTAGATCCTGAAGTCGCTGCTCGACGAGCGCTCCCGGCCTTAGAACACGAGGAGGTCCATGACGAATTCGGACAATATGCTCTCCGCTATGTGACAGCTGAAGGCACAGTAGTCTCAGAGCGAGGCCGCCTCGTGCTCTTACCAGACGGTTCTGACTATGTCATGGTATTTGAAGGAGAAGTCTCTTTCATCGGTGATGATGGAAAGACCTACATTACGAAGTACAGCGCTGGCCTCGATGGCACTAAGGTTGAGGGCAACCATTTGCCTAAAGCCCCTCAACCAATTGTAGCTTAGTTTCCAGTGTTATTTAAATATAATAAATATTCTATTTAAAGTAACTTTGCTTTTGAATTGAGAATCCTTCCTCCAACTGTACTTGAATAACTTTCAATTGATTTCTTATTTAATAAATATAAAAAAAAAAATATATTTTAAGAAAAATTGTTCTTTAATAAAAAGCAGTTTATCAAGTTTAATAGATTAACTATAGTATAAGACCCGTCGTGGCGCAGTGGCAAAAAGTGTGACTGTAAAACTGACTGGTTGTGGGTTCGACTCTGTCTACCCTGCTGTGTGCGGGATACAGCGTGAAGCTGATTTTGATTTTAACTAAAGTATAATTGATTTGAAATAAAGGAAGGAAAAAAATTACCATCTGATATTGTCAGTACTAATCTAAGTCCCATTACATTAAATGTAGATTGTTTGTACATAAAATATATTAAAGAATTCCCTGCGGAAGCTACGGGTTTGTAATATTATATTTAATTTACATGTTAATCACTACAAGCAATAAGTAACTGTATGTTGATGTAAATAAAGTTCATTTTCAAATTACATTTCGTCTGTCGGTGAGTATTTAATGTCTTCATGTTGGCAACAAGAAGGTATATTTATGTAATTATTAGCAAACACGCTGTAATACTCACAAAAGCTTTTAATTTAATCATTTAGGGAAATCATAATTAAATTTGTTTCTGGGTATGACATATTTAATTTCACGGTGGTGGTGTTTTGTTTGGTGGATATTACGTGACTTCGAAAAGACTTACCCTACTATACGATGAGTGGTTTCTACATACAAGTAAATAGGATATAACGCGATCGATTGATGTATCAACGGTTGTCTACGGGTAGAGGATCTCAGTACCTATCCATTTGACTCCCATATATTTTAGCCGATGCAGTAGTAGGCAGATATTTGAGAATTTGTGATTTTTGGAAAAAAACGGATTCTCAAAGAACATTTTCAAATACAGCCCGAATGTTGAGTTTGCGTATAGTTTTTTTGGCCAGGCCTTTTGTATAATGTATAATAATTTCTAAATTGTCGGCTTATAAATCTTGGATATAACATGGAAATAAAAATCTTTCAAATAAGTTAAATTTTATCAAAATAATTTAAAGGGCTAATCCAGCTTTCAATGGAATTCCATTTGATTTTTTTATAGTACATCTGTAAAATTAAAATTAAATTATTATCTCTAAGTTTAAAAACTGCTAGTATTAGTATAAAATAATCTCTTAAAGTTTCATAGGCACAGCTCAATGACAACACGTCAAAAAATGTACATAAATCATGAAACAGTAAAAAATTGTAATGGTTATTACAAGAATTGACTACATTTAGATAGATTTTTTACATACGTGTTTGCAATTTTTTACTAGTATTTTATAATCAGAAAATGTTTATTTGAGTACAAATATTTTTATATTGTAAAGCCATCCCAGCACAGGCCGTGTATTGGCTAATGCACTTAGGTGATGGTTAATATTAACTTTCGCACGCCGTGGAAAGAATATTTCACAACAAAATTTTTTGTACAATATTTTTTTTGTAACAAATTATTTCAAAATAAAAAATACCGCCTTTTATACAGTTTAGTTACAAACATGACTGTCTTTCATAGAGCAATTTTGTTTTAGCATACTTACTATGGCATATTACAGATAAAAAAGACACAGCATATTATTGGCAGTTAATATATACGGAGAAATGAAAATGTTAAATATTTCATTTCCTCGAGTGCGAATCGAACCGACATCCCGTCTCGTTTACAGTGACACGCCTCTACCACTGCGCTACGACTTGCCTCTATACCAACACAAACAAAAACAAACAAACTTTCTTTATTATATTACGACATTCTGCAAGAACTATTGAGAAAAATCACTTGTAAGTAAAAAAAAAAGTTAATAGTCAATTTAAACCAGCGGAATCATTCGTCAAAGTAGAATCAATCATAACGTAAAAAAGTCACCATAGAATTATGTGTGACTCATTGGCAAAAGGAAATTGTAATCTCTTATTATTCTGTGATTTGAGATTGAGAAAATTATTGGAGACGAGGAAACTAAAATTTATTTTAAGGTATTCTTGGATGCAGAAATGGATGAGGATAGTGAAAAGGAATGTATGAAAATTAAGACGCTGTCTGATAGTAAACTACTTAACTTAGATCACCTATGAAGTTGCTAACAAAAAAATAAATAACATCTTTGGAAAATGTTTGAGGCGGCAAGATTCATTAATTTTAAGTTTTTATCAGTATTAGTAATTAGTAGTTTACAATATTTAAAGTAATTAAAATAAATTTATGAGATATAAAAAGCTAAATTTCAAATCCATGCATTCCGCTCATTACAAATGTGCATAAAATTTGAATATTTCAACATATAATTAACGCTTAAAACAATTAGTGATGGTCGTCTATGGCAGTACGTAACGCGAGCCGCGGAGCTGATTGAGTTCATTTTCAGTGCATTTGCATATTCATCGTCGACGTGAGGAGGCTGCCTGCTGTTGACACTACCCGTCTGCAGTGGAACTGCTGATTTACTCGCGTGCAAGTCGATGTACTGAATTATGGTCTAGGTGTACTATTTCTATTTATTGTTCATAATGATACAATTTTTTTGTAAATAAACAGACGAACGGACTGTTATGCGGGCTTTTCATACAGTGTTTTAAAAAAAAAAACTACAATTTTTCCACGAACTAATTTTATTAACGAAACACACAAACTAGTTAATTACAATGGGTGGTCATGACTTCCCAAGTTAAGTGTGTAACCGCGTCCAAGATCTAACTAACTTTAGTACTTTTTATTTTAATAAAAGAAATAAAAATATGGAATTTGCTGATCCGCTATTCCCATGCTATGGAAAATAACAAGAAATAGTATTTATTTTATTTATAATAGTATCAAAAAAATATTAATCGTACAAGTTTAATTAAAACAACAACAGATTACTTAAAACAACGACAGATATAACACTGTTCAGAGTTTTGGATCTGTCTTAGAGGTTTCTATATATTTTTAATCATATGTCTGGAATTAACTTTTTCTTATTTCATATTAAAGATTTTTCGATGGTAATTTTGTACAAAATTCTGTATAATCTTGTCTTATTACATATAATGTCGAGGCTTAATTAACCTGCCAGTGTTATAATCCTTATCGTAATTTAACCTTTGGGTAAAATATTCCGATTTAGATATATGTAAGCCGAATTTTGAGGGCATTGCCTGTTGAGTGGTGACATTCAACGCTGCCCTTTGCCTCGTGAAAGGCAAGGAAATAAAAAAATATATAAATAATTTTTAATAAAAAAACCGACTTCAAACTACGAACTAAAAAGTCTGAAATAATTCTACATATAGTAAAATGTAATTTGATTTTGTTTGATTAATTAATTTTAAAAAAACTTCAATCTTAGTTAGATATTATTTTTGTGCAAACTAACATTTTGGCATATTGACAAGAACATACACAAAAAAATATTCGGGTGAATTGGGAACCTCTCCCTTTTTTGCAGTCGGTTGATAATTAGAATATCCTCTTTTTTGAAGTTGGTTGAAAAGAAATGCAACGATGAGGAATCTCACTTCTGACAAAAAACTTAACAATGGTTTTCCTTGTAACTATTACAGTATCTTTATATTTCAGAATAATATCGGAATAATGCAAATTTAAGACTTATGTGATTTTCTCATAGATACCATTGTTGCCATTGCCATAATCTGCATATAGAATAACAGGCAAAGAGAACCTAGTGTAAGACACTCAGTTTCTCACGCACCGCCCAACTACATATAATGCGTTAAGAATAGTGAACCTCAGCGCTGTGTTTTGTCTTGATACCAGAGTGATGAAATGAAAGTAGATTCCTCATTCCCCCGAGTAGAAATCGAACCTACAACCATCGCGCTTACAGTCAGACGTAGTACCGCTGTGCTACAACTGCCTCGTTATTAATTAAATATTTATAAAGAACTTGCGGTTCGTATTACTAAATATGTACATAGTGTATATAAATATAGCTAATTAACTAATTTAAACCACTGCATGTGTGTATGCTACAGCGCTGCGGTCAGTATGCGGGGCGCGGTCGTAGCGGTTTGTTCTGTAATGGGGGTCTGCCTTTTATGTTATTTTAATATAAATTAACGAATAATGTTTCTGTATCCTTATACTGCATACAATGGATATAATTCTGAAATAAAATTTACATTTTACTATAAAAATAATGATTTTGAGGGTTCCATATATCAAAAGGTTAACGCAACCCTTATAGGATTACGTTGTTGTCCGTCTGTCAAGACCAATTATCTCGAGATCGCATAGAGGTATCAAGCTGAAATTAATAAACATATTCAAATCTACGATCCCTGAAGAACAGTGAAAATTAAACTATATATATATATATGCATCGATTTTCCTGCACTTTATATGTACCTATTATAAATCGCCGTGTAATCAAGACCTATTCTAGGACGAATTCAGTATTACGAACTTATATATACTATAATAATATTGTGAAACTGAAGAGATTGTTTGGTTGAACGCACTGATGATGTCAATTACATCTGGTTCTAATTGATAGATTCTTTTTGCGTTATTAAAGGACGTTAAACTACGGTTACAAGGTCTCTCTTAGCCTTATTTCCATTAATTTTTTAGAAGCAATGGCAGTGCTTGGGAAACAGAGTGTTTTAATATTAGCAACATCCCTGTGTGTAAACTTATAAAGGAATTATACGGCGGGTAGTTGCGCGAAAAGAAACTAGTAAAAACTTTATTGAGAACTATATAATTCACGGACTCTTTGTATTTATGAAGCTCAACGAGACCGCAACAGTTTTAGAATGTGTTTTGAATTTTTGACTGAAAAATAATGTGTTTGAGGCTGTCTTGGCGCAGTGGCATGACGGCTTTGCACTTACTTACACTTACTTACTTACAGAGGAATTTAATCTGTTTTCCCCCGAAAACTGGGCGAAAAGTGTCAAAAAACAGAGTGTTTTATTACTAGGTTAACTAACCCTTCTATGTTCGGGATGCTGTATCCCGAAGTGAAACTATAAAAAAAGAAACTTATGGTGACTTGTTATCTTATTTACATTTACCGACTTTGCTTGATTATTATTGTATTAGTTATTCTTAATGGAGATCTAAGTGAGAAATCGAGCTCTATATATATTTATTCAGAAAACAACCCAAAACGAATTATTACGTACTATACGGAAACATCACATAGATGATGATATTACAAATGCACATACAAGTGTACAAATTATATAATATAAATAATAATCCTGCTGGAGGCGGAAAATCAAGAACATCTGGTTCTTGTAAGGCATTAGAAGACAAGAAATATAGAGAGCCTGACGAAATTATTTAATTCACCAATTTATGCAATCTATACCTATATTATAAATTTGAAAGTAACTCTGTTTATCTGTGACGCGAACACGAATTATAATAAATATTATAGGAGATATCACTAATTCAAAATGACCTAGCCTAATATTTACGAGCCACACGGTGCAGGAGCGGTTGACGGTTTTGTAAATTTTCATACATTTTCGATTTACTGTAAATTTTTATGTGCTAATTTATTTGTTTATTATTATTTCATGTTTTTTTTTATTCTCTTCGCTTATTTGTGTAGTAAATTATTTACATTATTTTTAAGTTTTGTTTTATTCTTGTTTTTCGCGTTACTTTTAAATGTTTATTTTACGTTGATAATATTGATGGTATAGCTGGTTTTGTTTGTTTTTTTTGTATTAATAATTAGCTTATTATTATTTTTAACTTTTACTTATTTTGTTTCTATATTTCAATGATTTAGGTATTTTTTCTAATATAAAGAATTTTATATTATTTATTAATATTTTCATTTCTTCGCTCTGGCACCGAAGCCCCTGCCTTACTCTGCTGTGTACACTACAGCATAGAGCTAAAGAATTTTATTTACATAATTTTGTCTACTTATTATTCTTTTCTTTTTTTTTATCAGCTTCACGCTGTATCCCGCACACAACAGGGTAGGCAGAGGGAACCTAGTGTTAAGACACTCCGTTCCCCACTTTCTGCCGAATTGCGTGAGGCATTGCGTGTTGAGTTGCAGAACTCAACGCCGCGCTTAGCTCCGACACCAGAAGAAGAAATTATTCTTTTTCGTCTTATTTATTGAGACGGATATTTTCTATTCTATTGAAAACTGGAAATAATTTCATAAATATATTCAATAAATATTTATATAATTCAAGCGGGCGAAGTAGCGCGGGAGCGCTACTTTTTAAATAAAAGTAATTAGTATAAAAGTAATTGGAAATAGAATGATCCTACGCAGTGTTATTTAACACAAATTAAAGGACATTACATCCATTCTTTGTTTCCCTAGCGCTCTGCTCCGGCCCCCGACCTCACAGAGTGAGCTATTTACCTTTATTTATTTTAATTAGTACCCACGCGTTAAACATTCTGTAAAATACTATGTAGAGTGAAACCTTTGAAAATGGCAGTTTGAGAGATAAGATTATTATGTTCCCTTATAGTCTGTGTTGAAATATAAGTTTTAGAAATATATATTTAAAATATTTTAACTTAACTTTTTTTCGTTTGCGGCTTCATTAGTTTGAAGTACACAATTATATATATACTAAACTGAATTACTTACATTTTATAATAATATTTTAAATTGAGCCCGTCGTGGTCCAGGGGCACAAGGGTGTGACTGTAACGCGACCGTTGTGGGTTCGATCTTCACTCGAAATAATGTATTATTATTTATTAATATTTTCATTTCTTGGCTCTGGTATCAAGGCAAAAGCCCTGCTGCGCCGCGAGGGCCTCTATAGTTTTATATTTAGTCTTTTAAAAGAGCAATCTAATCTTTTAAAAGATTTACAACTAAAACTAGTAATATATAATGACTGCAGAACAGTTTTAAGTACATAGATTACTTTGTAGAGTGTATAGTGTATAGTATAGTATATAGTATATTTACACTGTATGTATCACTTCTGAATTTTGGAGGGGTTGCATGTTGTGTGACACAACTCAACGCCGCATTATATTTTTTTAGAAAGTTAAAATTTAATTAAGTAAATGACAATATTTAATAGCACAGTAGTAACTTCACTAGAACGGAGTGTTTTAACATTAAATTCCTGGGTTCCGTCTGTCTACTCTGGTATGTGCGGGACAGCAAGCTAAAAAAGTACGGGAACCAATCTGTAGAATATCTAAATTGTTAATTTCATTGAACGCATACACAATTAGACGTAGTGTAAGTTTTCAACAAACTCTTAAAATACTTATTTAGAAAAATACTTAAGTGTGGACACTTTAAAAAAATGTTAAGAAACTCTTAGAATTTACCATCACTTTTATAATATATATAAACAACATCAATTTTTTCTTCGAGTGGGAATAGAACCAAGCCAAAATAAGCCAAGATGGCCCCATTTTTCCATTTCTAATATATAATAAAAAGTAGTAGAGGAAGAAAAGCAAGCTAGGTACAAAACCTTTCACCTGAAGTGGCTCTTCAAAGCTTCTATCGAAGTAAAGAAAATAAAGCAATTTCTTTGTTCTCCTTTACATTATAGCGTAAAATATATTTTTACAATACTTTTGATCGAGAACAAATAAAAAAATCTAAAAAAAAATCTAAAAAATTTTTTTACTATAAACGAGACGATCGTGGTTTCTATTGCCACTTGGAGGATTGAAATGTTTTCAACTCTTTACTTGTTTACACTCAATGTACCAGAGTACATTTAAAAAAGGACAGCGTTGGGCTCTGCCACTCAAGACGCAATATCTCAAAAATTAGGTGGAAAGTGCGGAATAGAGTGTATCTTAACGCTGAATTCCCTGAATATATCCTGGCATTTGAAGGCACTTGGCATTCAGCCATTCATAGCACACCGACGACATCTCCCGACGTGCAATCTGATGCAGGTATTTGCCGAAGCAATCATGCCTCTTTAGTACCTGTACCAGCCTGAACGCTAGGACCCCACAGCCCCTTTTCACCTCAAGGTGGGAACAGACCACCGTCGCTAGGCCTGCCACCGGGGACCCCAGGTCCTCCCTTAATCGATGGATCAGGGCTTCGTCTGCTCTCCTCCTGATCCGCGCAATATCCTCCCACGAATGCGCGGAATTCATGTACTCTGGCAAGAATTTCCGCCTGTAGCGCTTTTTGAGTGAGAATTCAACGCAGCGTTTATGAAATCGAACCCACAACCATTTATTATTTAATATATTTTTTTGTCTAATAGTTTAATTATTACGCTGCAGTTTAAACCTGGTAGACTTACGTTATTACTATCTCTCAGTACTAAACTGAGAGACAGTAATAACGTAAGTGTCTCTCATCATAATGGCAAATGTATGTATACACTGAACATTATATGCCGTAAAAAGTTTTTGAATTGAATTC
Organism: Heliconius telesiphe telesiphe; assembly: GCA_018249795.1. Lineage (NCBI taxonomy): Eukaryota > Metazoa > Arthropoda > Insecta > Lepidoptera > Nymphalidae > Heliconius > Heliconius telesiphe. Next base: position 12,555 of record DWLH01000990.1, read on the forward strand.
ACATATTATTATAATAGACACTAAACTTTATATCACATTAAACACTCCTCTTTAAAGAGATACTGATGATAGTATTATTTATTTTTGTAATTTTTAACTTAAAATCTTCCCATTTTTTTATTAAAACAGAAACGAAATTGAGTCATTGCATTTTATTTTAAGCAATTAACAACAATAATTTTAAACCCTGTACTGAGTTATATGGTCTTTTATACTTTGTTGCATTTCTGTCGCAATATAATATATAACAATCATCACAGTTTACTATATTTATAACTGCCAGGTTCATATAATAGTGTTAAATGTTAAATTTAGGATGTGTAAGTTTCAACATAGTTTCAACTTCGTATTTTTTTTAATCCAGTTGATTATATATTTTAAGTAGTAGCGGAATGAGAACATGTACTTCTTGGAATTTTTTCTAGTTTAATAGGGACCTATGGCTTAGTGGTTAGAGTAAGACGGTTTGTTCAACTTTTTATACATTTTCTATCCTTAGTATGAGACAACACTTTAAACCTTTGACACTAGGCGATTATTAAAAAAAATTAAAATATTTATTTAAAATAGTTACTTGACGGCGCCTCTACATAATTAGTGAAATTAGTGACTATTTTCAGGTTACATAGTGTACCTTAGATTTCGAATGACGCTAATTGGTATAATATAAATTTGGCACTTTATATTTTGCGATTGTTGTGTTCTATTAATAATTGATAATTAATGATATTTTTTGGTCTAAATATTGTAATCAGTTCCCTCTTAGATACGGGAACATATATAATAGGGAACAGATTTAGACACTTTCCGCCGAATTCTGATGGCATAGCGTTTTAATGGGCGGAACTCAAGACTGCTCTTTGCCCTGTTACCAGAGCGACGAAAATAAAATAAAAATGTTTAATTTCCTCTAGTGGAAATCGAACTCACCGCCTGTCACGTTTATAGTCACACGCTGGTGCCTCTGCACCACGATTTACTTGAATTAAATTTATGATTTCAAATTTATTTACAATGACTGAAATGAACGAGAATTATAATCCCTTTATAATATGTCTTGTCATGTTCAAACCAATCCCACGAAACGACCTCACTCACTCATGTTTGCCACCTAATTCACACTCCTGTTCCTGTCGTAAGACACGTCAGACGTCAACTCGTTATAGCAAACATATCTACATAAACATATAAATGAGATAACGCTTAGAACTTTAGTTTGATAGTATCGTACAGCTCTCTGATGTGAGTGATTTAGCACTCAAGGTCCTGAAAATAGAGCGATGCGTGGAAAGCGAAGTGTCTACACACTATGTTTCCTCTGCCCACCCTACTATAAGTGGGATACAGAGTGATATATAAAAATATAGGCAAGATAAGACAGTATTGTCTTTAAAGTGATAGGACGAAAGTGGAATCAGTGGCATAATACTAAATTCTCTCTGCTACTACTACTACAATACAGCTAAATTATAGAAAATAATGAACTGCTGCTTTAACAAAAGTTATTGAACGTGGTGAGCATTTTCCATTGAAATATAAAAATTTAAGATCTAGAACATCTGAGGAAAAACCATAACAGTCCAGCTAAACTATAAGAAATTGTTAAATACCAATTTAACATATTTGACTGGCTCTAGAAAGCACACACACACATTTTTCATTGTTTTCCAGTTATGATTTTTTTGCATTACTTATTAAAAATACTGTTTTAATTAATAAGTAAAATACATTTATTATAATACATACGCTTTATTAATACAATCACAGTACTATTACTGAGTCATAGAAGAAAATCAGCAAAAAAATTAAGAACTCTTAAATTTTTTTTTATAATTAGATTATTTTTACAAAGATCAATTACTTTTTTCAAAAGTTATATCAACGTGTAATATAATTAATTAGTCTCATAGAAAAAATATTTTTTTATAGACAGACTTGACAAATATCAATATTGTATTTGCCATTTGTATAACTACGCTTTGGTTATCAGCCTGTTTAGTTGAAGAATAAGCCGTGATAACATGCTTTAGTTCTGGCTAATCAACAGTATCCTTTTCAAAGTGGTTGCCATCACTCATTTTTATGATTTCAATCAAAATTGTGCTTATTTTTTTTATAAAATCTATGCGATTCATTGGTTTTTCGCATTCATTTATCTTATTACTGACAGTATACAATCTAATATAGTATACAATTCAATATAGTTGTTAATGTATAGATTTTACGAATATAAAGTAAAAAATATTTTACGCCCGCGGATTCACCTGTTTGAAATACACAATGATTTATTTACTAAACTGAAGTACTTTTATTTTCTAATAACATTTTCATTAGAGCCCGTCGTAGCGCAGGGGCACACTGTAAAGCGACGGTTGTAGGTTTGATCTTCAAGGGAAAGTATAATTATTTACTCGGCGGTTCGCCTGCGGCTTCGCCCGCGTACTGACAATTATAATGACTTCTAATATGATTTTTTATTACTTTAATCTGTAATATTCTAATTCTCCGGCGCCCAATCCACCT
>DWLH01000991.1:0-15075 GCA_018249795.1 Heliconius telesiphe telesiphe
ATATAAAATAATATTAATAAAACTATATATTTTTCTAAATTATTTCAAACCTTAATCAACCCCATTCCTGCACTTTCAAATAATTAAAACATATCTATAGATGTTAAGTCACTACACCTTACAGAAATAATTACTTGGCTAAAGCTAAAACAGTTGTATCGCCGAATAAGCAATGACTGGATTGCCAGTGAGTGATAAATCACTAAGAGTTTATCTTTATTATATATACACTATTAGTGTTATATGCAAGATGGGTAGATGTGCAAAGATAATTTGATCACATAGTATTGAAATATTTTATTACGAAATAAAACTCACTCTAATGAAGTCAATATGTAGATAAAAATACATCTAATCTATTTATCAATATATATAAAAGGACATGTACCTGACTGACTGAGGTAAGACGCACGCACAGCCGTAACCGCTGTGCGTAGAAACGGGACATTTGGACAGATGTTTATTTTCATAGTCTGGACATCCACTTAGAAGGGATTTTGAAAAATTTTAACCCTAAAGGGATGAAATAGGCGTTGAAAGTTTGTATGGATTTTTTTTAAATCGGCACCGATTTTTATAAAAGTTGAAACTCAGACTCTTAAAAATATTTTATTGAACACGTGTTCCGTGGTTTTTTTTAAGAATTCACCCCTAAGGGTGCAAATAAGCAGGCGAAGCACTAGTTAAATATATATGAATCAAATAGACGATGATAGTATAGAAGCAGAGGAGCAAGCAGAGCATCATGTTGTTTAAAATAACTAAATTATACACAATACACTAATATTCTAAATAAATAAAAACAATACTACATTAAGAATTATAAAATATACTAATACTGTTGAGCTTGGAGCAGTGCCTTGCGATCACAGGAGTAAGTTCAAGGGGCCGCTTTACTGATTGCAACACTCACCTTCCCTGCTCAAGACCAATAGCATAATATAGCAAATTGCCGCTATAGATATTTCTTTTTTTTCGAATAGGCTAAAGTGCTGTTGACCTGGAGTGGTCTTTACAGCGTCACCTGGAGGAGAGGGGTGAAAAGTGTTCGCCCTTGAAGAATAAGTACTAGCTTTAATGGATGCTCGTGAAGGGTTAGCGATCGCAGGGAAATGGCCTGCGTAAGCTAATCAGGGGGGATTTTTCGACGTGCCGTGAGATAGGACTGGCCTCGTCGCCTCTTATGGTGGCGGAGAGTGTGTCGTGAGACTGAGGAGTGAATCCTGCTTATATACTTGGCATTTGTGACTGTAATTGGATCGTCAGGATCTAGAAGGACGCTACGAGGGCGTTAAAGAAGCTAGTGTGGATGAGCAGAGTACTTACACACTTCGACAGCCAGTGGAGGGGGAGCGCTTGGCTATACATTTGCCGAATTCCTTTAACGATTCTAATTTAAAATCTTTGTGTAGGTCCACGTTGCGTACGTACCATGGGCATCCGAATGCCATACAGAGGAGGAGGATTTTACTCTGCTTGCATATGAGTGAGTACAGCCTGCTCTTGACGTATGTAGCCTTGTTTTTAGCAAACGTGATGTGTGTAAAAGGAGAGTTTCGAATCTAGTACGACGAGGACGACTGATTTCTAGGGGATCGGTTTACCTTGTAGGTAAATAGTCGAGACAGTCTCATAACGCTTACGAGGAAAGAGGAAACCGCCACGGTTTCAGGTTAACCCGGAGAAAAGCGTAGCCATTCTCGCGTTGCTGAACCAATCGCCTAGGGCGTCGGCAATCTTTCAGCTAGGGTCCGAGCGAAGCGACCCGTGGTGTAAAGGGCTGTGTCGTCAGCATACATCGCAAGTTCAACTTTATCTGTACACAGAATGTCGCTATTGCAAAGCGCGTATAACATTGGAGCCTTGCGGGACTCCTGCACGAACGGGGCTAAAGGACGATAACCTTCTAATCTATACCGGAATATGCGATTCGATAGGTATTCCCGAATGATATGAACGAGAGAGTTTGGCAGTGCCATACGATGACAGCTTGAAGAGCAGGCAGTGTCGCTGCAAAACCTCAAAAGAAATATCTACCGCCTTATATACAATTTACTTATAAATATGGCTGCCTGTCAAAGAACCATGTTGCCATAGCTACTTGCTATGTCATATTAAAGATTATTATTATCATCGGTAACTATAAAAAGTTAACATATGTATTTTATAAATACATAAATATACTCATAAGTAAACATAAAATGTTTTTTATATTAACAAATTTAGAATTCATTTTCGTTGGTCGTTACAGAACGCACTCGGGATTCAGGAGATTGTCTTCCACGCCGTAGAGACCGCATGCCCTAACTGTTTTCATTAGTCGACAGGACCCGCATACGGGGGAAGATTCCCAGCCGATGAATATCATATATACAAGGTGGAAGTGTCAGCGCTCCTTTTATGGGAACAGCATATAGGGTAAAATATTTTAAACCAATACCTAAAGAAATTAATCAAGATACCTCAACAGTTTAGACGTAGGATTTTTTTTCATTTCACGATGTTTATCCATACCTGTATTTCGTGTGACGCAGTTACGTATACGCAGTTATAGATACCAATAACGTAAACACACACTACTACATAAATACTACTAAGTTATGCGGCGGTTTCCCTTTGATAGGTTTATGTGTGCTTGCGTCGTTCTTGGCAAATTGCATTTTATTTTACAACAATAATTTTATTATTTATTTTGTTTGAAATAATCATTTTCTTCATTTTTGGGAAAAAAAATTGTATTAGACTTGACAAGTGTTTTTTTCAAGCAAAATAAAAAATAAAATTATCGTTGTAAAGTAAAACGCTATTTGTCAAGAACGACGCACACCGACATAAACATATCAAAGAGAAACCGCCGCATACGCCTCATTCCGAAATCAGAGAAGTTTAAAGTTGATTAACTTTTAGTAGTATAATATTTTTGTTGTAGTGTGTGTTCTTGTTACGTTATTGGTATTTATGCATAACTGCGTCACACGAAATACAGATATGGATAAACATCGTCAAATTTTAAAAAAATCTACGTCTAAACTGTTACCTCAACAGTTTAGACGTATCTTGATTAATTTCTTTAGGTATGGGTTTAAAATATTTTACCCAATATGCTGTTCACGTAAAAGGTGCGCTGACGCTTCCACCTGTATATCCCGCGTAAGTGTGGAGGTCGGGGCTATTTAAATGAAAAAAACCTTAATAACCACGAGGTATGCAGCTCCTTTCTACCAGAGACATATATGAAAGATAGCACTGTTGACATCTGTCGGGCAAGTTATCGAGCTGGGGAGTCCCTTAGACATATTATCTCTAGTTGTTAAGAAGTAAGACACAATAAGTAGCCAAGGTAATACACTAGCAACAATTAGAGGTGCCTTACTATAGGTACAATTCCATGTCTGTTCTTGAAAATAGCTGTGCTTTGCTCAACTGGGATTGGTCTATTAATACTGACAGATATTGTTGCCGATAGACCTGATATTGTACTAGTAGACCGAGTGATTGTTGACATTACTATTCCACGTCAAGACAATCTCGTGAAGGCTGAAAAAGAAAACCTATCTAAATATTTGAACTACGGCTTAATAGCACAAAGCGACCAACATCTTAAGAGGTTATCCCTTAGCTGTTGGATCAAGAACCAGATGCAGAAGGCAGTTTTACTTAAGTCGACGTGTATTGTGAGGAGGTTCATCTGTCTGGAGCCCTAGTCACCGATGGCTCGGAAGAGTGTTTTATTATATTTTAAAATGTATTTTTTGTAACATTTTATATTTAAAAATATAAAATTAATTCCTCTTGTTTGATAAAAGTATCTATATATTCAATAATAATTGACATAATATTCCCGTAACAAACTGAATTTCTTCCTTTTTTTTTAAATACATTAAGTCACAAATGTGACCACAAGACTACCATAAATACACTACACGAGGTTAGGATTATTATTAATCCTAATTGAACAAAACTGTATACATTTATAAAAAGTATATGTATTTTACTGAAAAAGAAAAACACTCGAGAGACTGCCTTTAATATAGAAATTCAAATTTCGATATCATTTTAATAATAATCAGCTTCACGCCGTATCCCACACATAGCAGGGTAGGCAGAAGGAACCTAGTATCATATGGCACTCCATTCCTCACTTTCTGCCGAATTCTGGAGGCATTGCGTGTTGAGTGGCAGAACTCAACGCCGCGCTTTTCCTCGACACCAGAGCGAAGAAATGGAAATATAAATTTAAGTAAATATTTCATCTCCTTGAGTGGGGATCGAACCCAGTTAATTTTACAGTCGCACTTCGTGCCACTGCGCCACGCTGGCCTATCATGTTTACAGTAAAATTACAAAGCGATATCATTTTTACAGTAAAATTAAAAAGTTATATTAATCATAAAATATTTTTTTTGTATGTTATAGTTAATTTGAAATCTAAAAAAAATTACAAGTCAAATAACTATCTACAATGTCTGTGTATTAAAGAAGTGTCTATTAGACAGTGCAGCAATATCAATGGAAGTGCAGTGATGTGAAGGAAGAACGCCCAACTTCGGTCAATAGGTCCTTGAAAACGAAGGAGAAATGTGGAAAAGTAATGTATATCAAATTAAAAAATGAAATCAGCTTCACGCTGTATCCCGCACACAGTAGGGTAGGCAGAGGGAACCTAGTGTTAAAACACTCCGTTCCCCACTTTCCGCTGAGTTCTGGAGGCATTGCGTGTTGAGTGGCAAAATTCAACGCCGCGCTTTGCCTCGACACCAGAGCGAAGAAATTAAAATATAAATGTTAATAAATATTTAATATCCTCGAGTGGGGATCGAACCCACCAGTCGATTCTACAGTCACACTTATTTACTAAAAAATTTAATAATAATTTTATTCTTCTCCTAAATTGAAAATTTGGTTACCATATCAAATTTTAATTTTAGGAGAAGAATAAAATCATATCATTATATAAAAATATCAATTTAAAAATTGCGTTTCGTTATTCGCAGTTAACATTTCTTAAAATTTGTGAACAGAAAATGACGCTACATAATATAAATATTTTTGTTTACCTAAATTAAAAAAAAACATTCATATTGAACTAAATTTATTAAGAACACGCCATCGATTTAGTTTTTTTTTATTATTAAAAATAAATATGTGACTCAAATGTGATCTACCACAGACCACACAGAACTCGATTACCGAGTGACGCGCGCCGCCATATCGCATCGAGTGAAGGCCGACGGTCGCTAGTCGCTACAATCGCGTGCGCCATCTTGTCTGCAGTGCGCCATCAAAAATCGATGCGTTTTTTATTCGAGTACAATTGAATAATCATCGCAGTGAAGCCGACCAATTGATCAATCACTAATCGTTAATCGATATGAAGAAAACATCATCGTTAGTCTGGCGTTTTTTCGACCGGCTTCAAGAGGACAAGCGCTGCGTGGCCGTGCTGTGCAAGCTGTGCGACACGCAATACAAGTACTTCGGGAACACCACCAACCTGCGCACCCACCTCGTCAACAAGCACCCGATCCAATGGGACCTGCTGCACACCGGCAGCCTCGACGAGACCGCGTTCAGGTCGTTCGACGACGGCGACGCCAACCAGACCCTCTCCACCAAACGGAAGAAGTACATAAAGCCCTACAAAGACAGCAACGTACGTTATTCCGTTTCCGTTGATCTTAATAACCGACGAGATAGCCGAAATGTGTCCACAGAGAGCTCGATGCCAGTTATCGAAATACAACGGGTATTTATATTCTTAAATGCATAGGTTATTTGTTATCAGTGATTACACTGCCTGCCGGCATCGAATCCGTGCCCCGAGCGAACGAATTGCTTCCTTGGATCGATTTGATACTGTCGATATTTGATTATTTATTTACATTTTATCACTGCGGTGCATTACATAGTATTTAGGTATTTACTCTTTAAATATATTTACTTTAATGTATATACTTTATGTTTAATTTAATCTTACTCAATTCAAAATTACAAATTATGTATTTTTATAGCGAGTTATAGTAATAAGATACTAATGTGCGTAATTTACTTTATAGGTAGATGTGTTGGAAAACTCCGAGACAGACAATGAGGTAATCACAGGTGACAATGAACCAATTAGCATAGTGCGGCAGATGCATGGCAACCGAGGATCTGATGAGGAATGGCTCAATGATGACTTATATGAACCTGTTGAGACATATGAACCACAGCGCAAAAGAATGAAATATAGAAAAATCAAACGAGAAGTACAATCACCGCCTGCCAAACCAAAATTTGTGGTGAGACACAACAATACAAATTACCAAAGGCCTGAGAGAATTATAATAGACGGGAGTCAAAGGAAAGATGAATATTCTGTTTTCGGAGAATATGTAGGTAATAAGTTACGGAAGATGAATAATGTTCATGCAAGAGGGAATGTACAGCAGTTGATAACTACCATTCTGTGGCAGGCAGAGTATGGTCTATATGACAATATGGAGACTGTAAAACGAGTACTGTTACATTCCGTACAAGAAATGGAAGTTGTACATCCCACTATTGAAACAATTATTGTTCAAGACCCGCAAGAGGAAGTTGATACCAAAGAAGGTTAAATTATAAACATTAAAATTATAAATTAGACATTTATTTTTACTATAAGGGGTTAAATTGTTGGTTATGATAACAATAAAAAAAAATTATCTTAGTTCTGTGATTCATTGATATTTTTACCTATTTACTTATCCTATAAAATTCTAACATTACAATTTAATATTAAAGCTTATAACTAAAGTTATATATAATTATTTTAATAAAAGAAAACAGCTTTTAGAATTATGCGTAAAATCAAAATTCACACAAATGCATAAATATTCTACAGTTATTAATATTGTAGCTTTTTAAATATACATAAACTGTCTACTATATACACTATAGATTATTTAGTTAATAAAATCAAAATAGCCACTTGATTTTTAACTCTTGAACACTACTTATCTAATATTTATCTCATAATATCTTAATAATGTAAATGTATGCATATTATTATAACCTACATACATTCTTGCAAATTTGATAGATTTGCGTTCTCTTTCGCACAATAATCTAAACGTCAACCAGCCGTTCTGCCAACATGGCGACGTTAAGCCGCACATCGGGAAAATTATTGCAAAATCTACAATTTTCATCGAATTTAACGCGTAATGTACATTATTTTAAGTGTAATAAAACTTATAAACATTTGTGGAAAACATGTGCCTGTGTTATCGGTGGCGGAATTCTATTCTATACAGCAAATTTCAACCATGGAGGTGTCGTCTACGCGCTCAAAACTAAGGTGGGTATTTTATATTTAGATTGTAATGTAGCTATTTATAAATGAGTCACACGTCGCTGTGAAGAAAAGTAAAAAAATACTTTTAAACTACAATATATGAATAAAAATGATAAGAAACGTCACTGTCATGTTGGTATTAAATTAAATGTAAACAAACGCACCCGATGATGATTTAATGATAAGTGATAAAGCTTTACGCAATGTAATTCTATTATAAAATTCGGGGTTTTTTTTATAGATACGAACAAATAGTTATCTTATTATGACAAAGCTTTTAATTTTGAGGAAAAATTATATAATCTTATGTTATGGAAATATAATATATAACTTGTTGAGGGTTGATATTCTTATTTATATATATATATATATATATCATAATTATAAATTTATTCCAAAAAATCTTATAAAATGTTTTTTTTTTAATAATTTTGGTAATTGTTTCTTTTTATTATTATTAAGTTAAGAATGCTTGATTAATTTAAATTTATAAACAGTTTTTTGATATTCTTTCATACTTCCTAAATTATTAACATTTGGATTTTAAGATAAACCACTGTGATTGTTTATTATTTTCTAAAATTACCAATCTGCCCTTGCAAATAGCATACTTATTCGGTATAACATAAAAAAATATATTGAATAAGAAATAAGTATTTTTATCAATATTATAACTATATTTAAATCATTGAATATTATCTATGTTTTACTTAAACACTAGCAAAGAGCTGCTAGCAAAGAGGATGAATATTGTAATTGTGTCACTTAAGACTATTCAAATTCCCATTCAGGGCCATTGTTGCTTAGTAGGGCAAAAATACAATGCTTATTGGTTTCAATTTCAAGTCCTTCTTCCAACTTGAGAAAATGAACTATTTTTATTTTCCTGACAAAATGCAATGTTCAATTCCACCATTCAATATGAAATGCTATGAAGTTGGGCAGAAAATGGGAAGTAACATATCTTGACACTGGCTTACTTGTCTAGTATTTAAAAATTACTTATAATTTGTGAAGCTTCATTCCTTATTTCATAGATGGCAACTTTGAAGTCTTTTGAATCATTCATATTAAAATAATAATATAACATATTAAAGACTTACACATTTTAATAATATTAAAAGTACATTTTTGTCATAATCTTAATGACCCACTATATATATGTATCTCAAATAATTTAGAACATTATTTTTTTTAAATATTTTATTTACTGATCCCAAAAAATGATTCACTTATTTGAGCACTTTACTAAATTTAAATGAGTCATAGCGTGTCATTAACACTGTCTCACCTCTTCCTCAGCTGTTATAGTGCTGGTTAGAGCATAAAGCTAAAATAGAACAGAAAATAAAATTATAGAGCTCAAGAAGAAATCATAAGTAGCAAGGTAGGCAGAGGGAACCTGTGAACATAGTGTTCAAACTAGCTGAGAGTTTTTTGATATTAAGACACTACTGCTCTTCACTTACTGCCGTTTTCTTGGGAATGTATTGAATTGCGGAACCCAATGCCGCGCTTTTGCCTCATTACTAGCGAATTAAAATACTTATATAATATTTATTAATTTTATTATTATTATTTATTTATTTAATTATTTAAATATTAATATTTCTTTATGTCACTGCGCCACGGCGGTCACAAATTATGATAGTGGTAGGAGATACTATGCTATATCTTTTTTTCCTGCTTCACACTATCCGCATCCGCTGAGTTAGTCAAAGAGCATGGAACCCCAATCGGTAATCGGTCTCTGCATACCTCTTTCACCTGGTCAACTCCAATTAATTGTTATTCCAATTAATTATTATTACCGTACAACTCTTTCTTTCGTGTGTTCTCCATACAACGTGACATTGGCGAAGTGATTTTCTGCTCAACTGGAACTGGCTCGGAGCACCATAATAAAAGAATAGTACAAAATTTTCGTAATTTCTTGAAAGAAGGAAAAACTCTTAACTTTAGGCTTTAAAAAGGCGGGACGTGTTTCTTTTTTTTTTTTTTTTGTCCAGAGACTCAAATAAATGCCCACTACAAAATAAAGCTATAATAATTATCTTTTTGTGTTAAAAATTATTTTATAATATTAACACTGCAATTTAATGCAGTATTGTCAAACGACAAAATTTGCTCACAACGACAGAATGCAATATATAATATAACTTCACCTCGCGTAGTTACAATCTCTTTAAGTCAACAATCTGAGTCCATAAATAATAATATTAGATAATTAATACTTTTAATTCAGTGGAAAGTGCGGAACGGAGTGTCGTAACACTAGGCTCCCTTTGCCTACCCTGCTGTATCCTCGATGCAGCGTAAAGCTGATTGTTTATTATATTTTTAATGGTCTAACGATAATTTCGTCAAGAAATAAACATCTCACAGGTAATGCAGAACTTTAAATGAGCGGAAAGTGGAGGACGCAGTATCTTATTGCTAAATTCTCTTCACAAACCAATAATACAGGCCATATTTTTTTTGTTTTAGTTTCACCTTGTATCCCGTACATAGCAAAAGAGGCAGACGAAACCTAAGAACCTAGTGATAACACATTCCGTTCTTATTTAAAGACACTTACATACATTCTCCACTTTCCGCATGGAAGCATTGCGTGTTGAGTGGTGGAACTCACTGCCGCGCTTGCCTCGTAGCCAGAGCGAGGACGTTAACATATTAAATATTTAATTTCCCCGAGTGGGAATCGAACCTGCAACCTATCGCGCATACGGTCGCGACACAAGGCCGCTGCGCTTCGACAAGCCACATGTGTAACAATAAGAAAAACTACCCAATTAATTATCTGTCCAAGAACTTTTACAAAACCACCAAGGGTTACTTATTAAAACTAATTTAAATCATTCTCTTTTTATTTTACGCCACCCAGCCGTTAGATCTGGCCGAATATTAATGTTAGCGATTAATAATCACGGATCTACATGATACTCCTGCGACTCCTGGAGTCCTGCGACCTGTCCGTGTCAGTGCCGGTACACGTGTTAATCACTTAATGGGTTCCCGCGGAGTGGAGTTAATGAGGCGGTGGAGTAATGACTTTTGATTGTCCTCTTTTTGGAGTTCCACTTTTTCTTTTTGGTTGAACGTGTGAGGCAGATCTCGTAGATAAGAGTGGTTTCGGGTTGTATGTTTGAAGTAAGTAATGATTCCTCTGAATGAAATGTAAAGGGATGCTTGTGTTTTTTTAGAAAATTGAACTATTGAATTAAATGATTAATCCTTTTTTTTATTACCTATATATTATATAATTTGGCTGGGTGTTATGGTAAATATAGTTAATTCTGACGTAATTGCGATGTTTGTGGGTTCGACATCTACTCGACGACCTGGAAACGCTGCCGCAGGTAGGCCGTTCCACAGTTCCGTGGCGCGTGGAAGGAAGTTCCTACAAAACTGCACAGTAGTGAGTGCCACGTATCCAGGTGGTGGTGGTTTTTTTTTATATATCTGCTCTAGAAAACAAAACGTGACGTTAAGTTGTGCCACACAACACACGTCTTAATACTAGGTTTAAGTATAATAATTTATGTGATTATCGGGCAAGTGACTAATAATAAATTATATTTTATACGGAAGTTTTTAGTTTCATTATTTAGCGCTTCCTTGACGCATAATCCATCAATATCTTTGCTAAATGAATTCACAAACTGCTACAACATCTTAATAAACTTTTCGATCACTGTTTTTATCCAAAAGGCCGTACGCATCATTTTTATCGATTTATCTATTTTTAGACACACACTGTGTGACCTTTTAACGACGACATTGTTTTTTCTTGCAAAAATCGATATTTTAATCGATAATTAAAACAGATTTGGTATCTGCCGATCGCATCTCGGTGTTCCGCTCGAGCGGCTAGAGTGACGCTATCTACGAGTATGTATGAAACGTCATGTTCTTGATTGAACGATTTGCTTGTCTGGGTATTTTTGTATGATGACAATAAGTTTAATGTTTTGAAAATAGGAAGGCCATCGTGGCGTAAATGACTATCTGGCTGTAAATGTGACGGATTGATTTGCACTGAAGGGGACGGTTTATTTCTTTTACTTACTCTGAGCAAGAAATAATCTGAGATTGGGGTCTCGATAGAGCGGAAAGTAGGGAACTGGGCGTCTTAACACTAGTTTCCCTCTGCCTGCCCTCCTTTGTAAATAATATAACTATATTAAAAAATTACCTGTATAAAGAAGAAATATTATAATGAATCTGTCAGTAAGACTAGTGGACACCTGTGACGTGTGCACATAGGCATTAAACTGTAATGAGAAATATATTTTTCTCATTTTGCAGTAGTAAGTGCGAATTTTATAATATATACGAGATCAGTATAGCTAATTGAAATCAAATATCTAATTCAAATCTTTTTTTAGTTTCACTCTTCACATTGCGGAGTTACTGACAGAAAACGCACCGACAAAACTACTGGACTTAATACTTTAAATCGGTGATGTATGGAGGTTAGGACGTGTAAAGAAGCACTAAGACTAAGATATAATTTCTATGTAACTTGAATATGTTTGTTAAGTGTTTGTAGTGGGCTAATTGAATAAAGAATATATTGATTTTGAGAAAGGATTTCCCGACATTCCTACGACAACGGGAAAACTAGATTTAACATTTTATATTTTAACGTCCATTCAAACAAGTTGCAATATACATAGAGCACAAATCTTGTAAGTACTTAATATGCTTAATGTTAACTTAATAGGATAATAGTTTTTTAATAAATATTTTCATGTAGAGATGCGTGAAAATAAAGGATTGGTTTTTTTCTTGTTGCTTTAGAAACGTTTATTTTTTTATCAGCTTCACGCTATATCCCGCACACAATAGGGCAGAGCACAGAAATAGAAATATAAATTTTAAATAAATATTTCATTTCCTCGAGTGGGGAGAGATCGAACCCACAATCAGTCGGTTTACAGTCACACTTTGTGCCCCTGCGCCACGACTGGCCTCAACGTTTATTTTAATGTTATAAATTCTCTTGCTAGGTAGAAACACAATAACTCACATTCACACAATAGCATCAATTTGTGTAACATCTAGTGCGGTGCATTACTCGCGCTGTTATTTATCGACAATGTTATAATATTATTATTATAACATTATATAATCTCGATTTGCTGTCGATGCGGTCGCTTTGCGGCGCCCGCCACTTTGTAAATCCTATCATTACCCTCGCGCCTCAGGAGACTAGTGATGCTATCCGGTCAGCTATCGATAGATTTTGATAGTAAGAAAGTGTTGTGTTTCATTATATATTTGTATTTATAATACAGAGCACAAAAACTCCTACTATATATATATATATATATATATATATATATATATATATATATATATATATATATATATATATATATATATATATATATATATATCTCCCCACTCGAGGAAATGAAATATTTATTTAAAATTTATATTATTTATATAATTCAAAAGCGGAGACAAAAAAGATATGTATACTCTCTGTCTTCGATCGATCTTGTCTTAGATCTTCGAAGTAATTATGTGCAGATCACTTAGTTGGTATGTAAAACCTTTTATGATTGAAAGTCAACATAGCTTTTTAAAGAATAGATCAACTATGACTAACTTAGTATCATTTATTAACGATGTATCTGAAGTGTTGGACAGTAACGGGCAAGAAGACTGCATCTACACTGACCTCGCTAAGGCCTTTGATGTTGTTGATCACAGTATTCTAATACATAAGTTAAGGAATTACGGTATCTGTGGGAAAGTTATTGATTGGATTGCATCATATTTGGACAATCGGGAATTGAACGTTGTAATTGGTGGAAATCAGTCTGACACTTTTATTGCAACGTCCGGTGTGCCGCAAGGATCACACCTTGGCCCAATATTATTCGGAATTTTCATAAACGACATAATAACTTGCTTAGATAATTGTAGAATATATTTATATGCAGATGACTTAAAAATGTTTAAAAAAATTTCGTCAATAGACGATTCAATTAAAATGCAAGCAGATTTAGAAAAACTTGTATCGTGGTGTAAACATAATAACCTTAATCTAAATCACCAAAAATGTAATGCTATAACATAGCATTACATTTAGTCGTAAAACTCGAAACATTAAATATAATTATAAAATTGAAAGTAACAATTTAACTTGCTTGAATGAAATACAAGATCTAGGTATTTTAATCGATTCAAATCTAACCTTTATCTCACATATAGAAAATATTATTAAAAAATCCTACAAAATGCTGGGATTTATTTTAAGAAGTACAAAAGATTTAAAAAAATCATTCACAAAAATAACACTGTTTAATTCATATGTCCGAAATACATTGGAATACTGTTCCATTGTATGGAACCCTTTTTACCAAACTCACAAAAATAGACTGGAAAGAGTACAAAAAAAATGCTACGAACATTATGCTATAAGGATAATTTAAATTATAATTACAATAATCTTTTAAAACACTATAAAATATCGTCACTATCTACAAGAAGAAATGTTTTAGATCTTTGTTTTTTGAATAAAATTATAAATGGAGATATTGATTGCCCAGACTTAGTACAATAAGACTAGCAGTCCCTAGAAATACGTTAAGGACTTCCAGTTCTAAGCCAAATTTTATAAGTAAGACTCCTAGAACTAATTTAGGCCTCAATGCGCCTTTAAATAGAATTTCACAATTATATAATCTCATTTCAAATGGTAAAGAGGAGCTAGATATTTTTAAGTTCTCTGGAAAAGTATTTAAAGAAAAACTCAAATGTATTTTTGAAAATTAGCTATTTAGTGTTTGATTATTTTTTTTATATTATACACATTATTTAATTTTACTAGTATAATATAATTATAGAGGTGAATTGCTTAAACTTTTTAACAAGATTCACATATTATTATTATTATTTATTTCTTTAAAGTGTTTTTGTTTTTAACTATTTAAATTTTTTCTTTTTTTTATACTCAGTAATTATTTTTTATTAGTTTTAACATTTTATGCAATTTGTCTTAAAAACCTCATTTTTACCTTTTACTATTTACTGTAACTAAGTAAATTTTTTTTTTACAATAGTATTTGTTACAGTACTATGTACGAAAGATAAAATACACTGTATATTATATTGGGTTCCTATTAAATAAATAAAATAAACATATATATATTTTTTATGTCTAACTAAAGCTACCTCAACATATATCAATAATGTACGTCTTGGGTCGATGAGGCAGTTCCCCTGAAAATTTCTGCATTAAAGTCTCACGCCTACTTTACACTTTATCACAATGATTAAATCTTCATCCGAATTCAACTTCACTACTGAAATAATACTCACATCGACAAAATATTGGACATTCAGATGTAGTTATAGTGCATAAGCACCTTAGTGTCTGAACGGTTGTCTTTAACTCTTTATGGATTCTTCGGTTATTGTTATTCTAGGCTAGATTAAATGGATGCCGTTAATTATTTCCTTTTAAATGTTCTCAGGACTGATATTATTATTATTATTTTATCGTCTCGCTTTATCCCGCAGTATAGTTCAAAGTCAAAGTCAAAGTCAAATAATTTTATTCAAAATAAGAAGTTACATGCTTCATTTTTTGAACGTCAAATAATTTACCACCAGCTCACTAAAGTTAATGCCTCAGACCTGAGAAGAACCGGCGTAAGAAACTCAGCGGGACTTATTTTTTAAAATCAATTTTACAAAATCACATTTCTGACAATGATACTTTGAAACAGGCTGGAGCGAGC
>DWLH01000992.1:0-15073 GCA_018249795.1 Heliconius telesiphe telesiphe
CCACGTCTGTGCACAAGCTGAGACCAGGAGATATAGATGTGGTTGCTGCCATAGGAGACTCGCTGGTAGCAGGTAGCGGCGCCTTAGAAGAGTTCGCGCTGGGAGCTATCGTTGAGTACCGAGGCGTTTCTTGGTGTGCAGGTGTGTCACATCTTCTTTTTTCTTTAA
Source organism: Heliconius telesiphe telesiphe (assembly GCA_018249795.1). NCBI lineage: Eukaryota > Metazoa > Arthropoda > Insecta > Lepidoptera > Nymphalidae > Heliconius > Heliconius telesiphe. The sequence continues at coordinate 169 of DWLH01000992.1, forward strand.
ATTTAATGCGTAAATGAAAAATGAGTGTGAAAAGCAAGCAATCAATTATGTTACTTTTTTAGAAAAAGTAGACTTTCGTATAAAAATAGAAAGAGTTACACTTTCCAAAGTGGCGCGGGTTGAAATCCCGCTATGTTAAATTTTTTATACGTTTTCTTAATGAGTATTTTTCTTTCCTTAGTCTGCAACAACACTTTAAAAATGTTAAAAATAATCAATTATATTTTATTGATCTCCTACTAAACGAAAATTGCTTTTACCAAAAATAAAAGCAGTTGGTTAACTAGAAAACTTTTACTATAGCAAAAAACTGTACAAAATCTAAATATTAAAGTGCGCAATTAAACTTAGGTTCCGTTTATATAACTGCCTTCTATTTTCTACTCCGGAAGTAACATGCGCGACCTATGATGACATACAGGCATATTCACAAAAAATCTCTAATAACTAGTACTAGGTATATGTATATGAAAATCACGCGAATCCATTGTATTGAAGACTTTTACTTAGTGAACAAGAGCGCCTCTGATTGCTACTGAATGAGTATTTAATGTTTATTGCCTAAGAAATATCTTGTTGCCTGATCACCGTTTCTCAGTTATCCAAAGGCTATGTTTATCTTGTATCTATCTTTTTTATTCTGATTAAGCAAAATGGTGTAGTTTTACATTTTTATATTCGGAAAAGGAAATTAATATTTTATTTGGGTCAATATAGTATAAGATATTAACACATTTAGAGGGTTTATTTTCTTATAGTATATTTAAAGTATAGTGTAGACGCCGTTTAAAGCGCCACTGATGTGTGTTCAATTCCCGAGTTAAAAATTGGTAGATTGATGAACGGAGTGTCTTAAAATTGGGTTCCCTTATTCCCTGTTATTATTACCCTGTTATTAGTGGGATACAGCGTGAAGCAGTTAAAAAATAGATTAGAGCAAAACAGTAGGCATGTTGAGTGGCAGAACTCAACGCCGCGCTATGCCTCGTTACAAGAACGAGGAAATAAAAATATTAAACATATCAGTCTCCGATTGAGAATCGTACTCACAACCGTTTCCAGTCAGTGCCTGAAGATTTAAGATTTTTTAAAGATGAAAAAAAAAAACAACAATTACAATTGCCACAACTCAAGAATACTATAATCATATTTTATTAACAATAGATTACATTTCAGGTGGTGACAGTTCATGGCGGGAGTTCCTAACTTTACCGAATATTCTGAAGGAATACAATCCGAATTTACGAGGCTACTCCACCGGCACCGGCGAGTGGCTTTCGAAAAACTCAAGGCTGAATGTCGCGTTCCCTGTAGCTTCGGATCAAGATGCTTATAAACAAGCGAAGGTAAATATATTTTTAATGGTATTTCTATCTATATTTATATAAATATAAGATATATAGGTAAAATATTTTTATATAGATATGATTGTAATATTTCATTAAAATAATTATTCGATCGTAAATAATTTGATGTAATCACGGAGCATCACTAGTAAGTGCTTTCAAATTAAATTTCATTGATTTACGACAAACTAGTAACCTTTTTTTTTCTCATTTAATTTACTGATAGACGCCATCTTCAAAGAAAATCTCGTATATTGGATAAATTTCAAAATATAGATTCTTCTATCATCATTTATATTAAGCAAAAACTAGGAAGCGGAGTAAGTTAAAAATCACGGCGTTGAGCATTATTTACTTATTTTCCATTTACATTTTAAACGTAAAATTTTTAATTATCTAAAAGACTGGAAATACATTTTTTTTAAAACATATAAACCTACAAATATTGTTCGTAATAAATAAGAGGTATACTAACTGAAACACTACAGTGTTTTATTACATCGATATGCACTCATGTTTTTGTGCGCTAGAGACGACCCACAAAGACGATCATATTATAAGTCATACAAATATATACTCTAACGATGTTCCATATTTTTATAAAGTAAAAAGTATTCTGTATGTAACATTGATGAAATGATTTATAGGGGCCGTCGTGGTGCAGTGGCACAAGACTGTGACTGTAACACGACGGTTGTGGTTTCGATCGTCACTTGGGGGACTGAATTGTTATTTATTAATATTTATATGACAACGTCTAAGCACTTTGACGACTAAGACATACTGGCTTAATCGTCAGAGTGCTTCAACGGTTTCCAAAAGCCGCAGGTTCAAATCCCGCTACGTTATATTTTCATAATTTGCGTGATTGAGTCAGCTTAAGATAATAATCCGGTTTAATAGTTATATATTGTTAAAACAATTCAACAAGTTAATATCATATAATACCTACTGATATATAAGTTAGTGTGTTTTTTAATTACTTGACCCATTGCGTTTGTAGACCGCGACGGTTCAAGTATGAGCAGGTGTAATTTAAGTTAAATTGGCATTTATTGCTAATTTCTTATTTTATGTGTTGATATTGTTAGACAGTTTAATCTAGAATTGAATTTAATGTAATTAATATATAGATTAGACAATCGTTTATTTTTAAATACGTGCGTACCTCTGGTCATTATTTAATTAGGGTTTATTAGGTATTACAAAGTTAAAACGTAAGGAAAAAAATGTAAAAATTGAAGAAGTAAAAGAACAATATTATTAAGTTTTCTCTTCTTAAAATAAGCTATTGGATATCTAGATATAAAGAGGCGATTTTCCCAAGTTTAGCGTTTCTATTAGGACACTTCCTTTACCCACTACCCTTAATATTACGCTTTACGCCCACACACAGCAGAGGGAGCCTAGTGTTAAGACACTCCGTCATACTTTCCGACGACTCAACACCGCGCTTTTGCCTCGACACCAGAGCAAAGAAATAAAAATATAAAATAAATAAATAAATTAGGTTCACGCTGTATCCCGCACACAGCAGGGTAGGCAGAGGGAACCTAGTGTTAAGACACTCCATTCCCCACTTTCTGCCGAATTTTGGAGGCATTGCGTGCTGAGTAGCAGAACTCAACGCCGCGCTTTGCCTCGACACCAGAGCGAAGAATTGGAAATATAAATTTAAGTAAATATTTCATCTCCTCGAGTGGGGATCGAACCCACAACCAGTCGATTTTACAGTCACACCCTGTGCCACTGCGCCACGACCGGCCTCTAAATAAAAATATAAATGAAAATAAATATTTAATTTCCTCGAGTGGAGATCGAACCCACAACTAGTCGATTTTACAGTAACACTTTGTGCCCCCGCGCCAGAATACTTAATACTTATATAATAAAATTATAAAGAAATTTAAACCTCATCAATCATTCTCCACACTCAAATCAATTGTTAATATCATAAAACGGCGTTTAATTAAGCCTGTATAAATGACTCGTGTGAACTATGTCACTAGGCGGTGCCTACATAGTTGTACCTACTACGGGCGCGGCGGTGCTCTCACGTAACCACAAGATTATGGCAAAAGGTAATTTCAATATACCGTGTAATTGCTGTGTTGGGAACGATTGATTATGTTTTTTGTTTCGTGTTCTTATAAGTATGTATGTATATTTTTTTTGAGGCCAGTCGTGGCGCAGGGGCTCAAAGCGTGACTGTAAAGGCGACTAGCTGTGGGTACGATACCCACTCTAGTAAATGATTTTTTTATTTAAATTTATATTTTTATGTTTTCGCTCGCGCGGCGTTGAATTTCGCCACTCAACTCGCAATGCCTAGAAAATTCGGCGGAAAGTGGGGAACAGAGTGTCTTAACACTAGTTTCCCTCTGCTTACCCCGCTGTGTGCGGGATACAGTGTGAAACCGTTTTTTTTTGTAGAACAAACAGAGATTACTTAGTGAAAAAATCACTCATTTCGTCATTTTGTCCTGAATAGTACATTTTATGTGTGTGAAGAAATTCATACAGAAAGAAATTCAGACAGATGTTTTGACTTTGTTTATAAAAAAAGGAAATATTAAAGAAAATATAATAATTTCCATAGACGGGCCCTGACTGCAAAAGTTGCACGTAACTGCCTTTTTTGTTGACATTATAAAATCTAAGATCTAAAAGATATAATTTTGGGCTCTACGAGAGCACCTAAACTATAAACAATAAAATAATGTCATATTAGAAAAAGCTGTTCGTTCATGTTTCTTGTATTATCTCAGAATCCAGTCAAAATCTTAGAACGGAGTAATTAAACACTAGGTTCTCTCTACCCTGTTGTACTGGTTGACTATTGATGATGCATAAAGCTAAAATAACAATTTTAAGTTGGTTTTGTATTACAACTACAATTTAAGAATAGTTTTGGCCGTTGAAATTGCTAATAATACCTACCTAAGTACTTCCAAAATTGGAAATACTAAGCGGTTTTAGAATGTATTAAATAATATATTTTCTCCTCCAGATCCTAACAGTTCGCGAATTAAGCACGTTCCTAAGCAGAGATTGAACCCACAACCGTTGCTCGTACAGTCTGACTGTATTTAGTGACGTTAACTAAATAACAAATAAATAAATGTTGTATGGATTTGAGTCTGACGTGGTGCAGTTTAATTTCCGCTGCGGGAAATGTATTATTTAATATTTTCATTTTCTTTACTCTGGTAAGAAGACTAAATGCGGCGTTGGTTCGGCGGAAGTTCTGCCACTCGACATGCGACATCTTGGAAAATTGGCAGAAAGTGGAAAACGGAGTGTCTTGACACAAGCTTTCCTCTGCCTGACCTGCTATATGCGGAATACAGCGTGAAACTAAAAAAAAATATAAAAATTTCCAGATCCTAGTAGCCCGCATCCGTTCATCGCCCGACATCGACGTGTCGCGCGACTGGAAGATGATAACAGTGTTCATAGGGGCCAACGACCTCTGCTCCGCGTCGTGCCTGTCGCCCGTGGCCTGGTCGCCCTCCGCGCACGCCCGGAAGCTGGCGAAGGCTCTGGACTACTTCCACGACCACCTGCCCAGGACTATTGTCAATTTAATACCTGTTTTAGGTGAGATCTTTATGTTTTTTTGTTTAATAATTGCTGTTAATGGCTTAACCGTTAATTCTAAAGAATATGTAAAATAAAAAAAGTATAAATTTCATATTTTTATTTTCTTGCTCTGGTAAATAGTATATAAAGCGTCCCGCTGAGTTACGCCACTTAACACGCAATTTCTCCAAATTTGGGTGATGCGCGGAGAACGGAGTGTCTGGAACACTAGGTTCCCTCTGCACAGCCACTTGTTAAACGCGGGATACAGCGCGAAGCTTAAAAAAATGTGTATTACTATTTTAAACTTCTCTATCATCACAAACATTACATAGGGAAATATATCTCGTTTATATGTTAATCATATCCATATTAAGATAAGACCTTCTTATATTTAGTTATACAATAATCAGCGTATTCAAACCTACATAAATGTAGAGTATTTATGTATGAAAAATTTTAAATTAATTCAATTTTGAGGCCAGTCATTGCACAGTAGCATAAGCGTTTAATTGTAAATGCGACAGGTTGTGGGTTCGATTCTCACTGGAGATAATTAAATATTTAATAATATAATGTCTTCGTTCTGGTGATGAAGCAAAGCGCGGGGCAGAGTTCCGCCAGTCAACACGCAATGCCTCCTGAATTCGGTGGAAAATGGGAAACGGAATGTCTTAACACTAGGTTCCCTCTGCCTGCTGTGTGTGGGATACATCGTAAAACTAAATAAAATATTTTAAACGTAGGCTTATAATTAATTTTCTGATATAACTGTTTTAATACATTTTAACCAATAACTGCAGTATATACATACTTTGTAGTATAAGTATTCAATTATACAATCTTGATAGACCTACTTTCTTATTAAGAAACAAATTAAATAATTTTCATTCAAAATAAGTAAGCTGTTATGGTTATACGACATATTGCAGTAGTTCATGTGCCAATAAGCAGTGCTTACGTTGAATATACATTTGACATATTTTTTTAGTTTTTTTTTAAAAGTAGCGCAGTTGGTTGCAGATTCGATTCCTATTCACAGTAAACATATTTTTTTTCCATACAAATTATAACTTATTATCCTCCTAATGTTAAAATTATGGAAAGTGGCAAATAGAGTAACTTGTCGACCAGACTCTATTTTTTTAGCTTCACATTTTTTCCACATAGGGTATGTAGAGGGAACTCAATATCGAATATTTAATAGTAAACACCTAAATTATGAATAATTTTTCAAAAAAAAAAGTTTTATATTTTATAACGTAACGAGCCTTTGGAAGCTGTCCAAGCGATCTGAACCATACTTGCCCATCAAGCTACGTTTAAATTCATATACGCTTGTAAGACTTCAAAAATTTCAAAAACTTAACGTCAAATTCTCTCCGTTCTTCACTTTTCGTCCGAACTTAAGACTACGCATGTTAATCGGCAAAATGTACCCCAAGCTATCTTTTACAAAGCGGATTTTTTTGGTTTCACGCTGTATCCCGCACATAGCAGAGTAGATGGAGGGAATCTGGGAACTTAGTGTTAATACATTCAGCTCAATTCTGGCTCCCTCAGTTTAGTTCAACTCTCTACGACGGGCTTTGCCTCGTAACCAGAGCGACATATCTATAATATATTTTTATTTCATCAGATGTGTCAGTGTCAGTACGAGTACTGCGGCCGTTAATGTGCCGGTTAATGCATCCTCTCTTCTGCACGTGCTTCCATCGCGGCGGAGGGGAGTTAGAGGAGTTGGTGAAACAGGCGAGGTTGTATCAGGCTGCGGAGATGGCACTTGTGAGTAAAAGCAGGGATTTTATATAGGCAAAACTCGACGTTGAGTTCCGCCACACAACGCTCAATGCGTTCAGATTTCGAGGGAAATTGGCGAACGGAATTTTCTTAATGGAATCTTAACATTAGGTTTCCAGGTTACCTCTGGACCTAAAAAAATGTCAAGTGAATTTATGAACTGTTCTATAATTAATATTTGATATAAATAAGCTTCACGCTGTATCCCGCACACAGCAGTACCCTGCTGAGGCAGAGTGAAGTGTTTAGTCACTCCGTTCCCCACTTTCTGCCAAATTATTGTGAGGGTGTTGAGTGGCAAAACGCCGTGCTTAGCCTTGACACCAGAGCGAAGAAATTGAAATATAAATTTAAGTAAATATTTCATTTCCTCGAGTGGGGTTCGAACTTACAGCCAGTCGGTTTTACAGTCACACTTCGTGCCGCTGCGCCACGACTGGCCTCTATATGAAATATTATAATATTTTTTTCAAAATAAGTGCAGTTGATTGTTAACCTTCACTAGTTAGATATACTAAAAGCTTAAAAATCTTTATTATAAAAACTCGAAACTAATATTATGCTATAATTTAATATGGATTTGACAAAGAATAAGAGACGAATGCGAAATGTTGTTAACTGCTATATTTGTAGTGAATTATTTTAGATAATTAAAGTTAAATATTCAACAACAAAAACAAAAAATTATATATATTTAAATTATATATATTTAAAATACAAGAACAAAAAATTATATATATTTCTACCCCAACGATAATTTGACAAGAATATAAATCGCATAATTTAAAATATCTTAACATTTTAAAAAGCATTATTAACACATGGTAAGGAAAGCAGGGTAGGCAGAGGAATTCTCCGTTCCCCTTAAAACACACACGTTCCCCACTTTCTCACGAGTTCTCGTATAATTATTAGTGTTGAGTGGTGGAACTCAACGCCGCCAAAGTAAATGAATTAGAAATATTATAATAACAGTGTGTTAAACAGATCGATTCAGGGCGCTACGACGCGCGGCCCGACTTCGCGGTGGTGGTGCAGCCCTTCATGCGGCTGTTCAACGCGCCGCAGCCGCCGCCGTCGCCGCTGCCGCTCGTCATACACCAGTCCTACATCACGCACGACTGCTTCCATTTCTCACAGAAGGGGCACGCTCTTGGTAAGTATTTACATTTTTATCTTATTGTGTTATTCATGTTTTAAAAAAAAAATTAAAAACATTAATAATATAATACAGAAAAGTAAAAGAGTAAATGACTTTGTTTACTCTTGATAGACTGTATGGTATTGTTAATGGATTAACCTTCTAATTTTTTCTATTTTCTTGGTCTGACAAGTGACGAATGCAATGACGCAAGGGGAACAAAGCGTCTCAACACAAGGTTCCTCTTATCTATAATAACACATTTTATAGGTTCCTCTTATCTTATAATATTATACAGAATATAGTGCAAATATAAAAAAAGATAGAGCATTCTAAATTGCTGAAAAACTAAGTAAAAATAAAGTTTAGGCCATCTTAGCGCAGAGGGAGAAGTGTGCAACTGTAAACGGGTCTAGACCCGTCTAAACGGGTTGTGGGTTCTATTCCCACTCGGGTAGACGAATTATTTAATATTTCCATTTCCTCGCTCTGGTACCGAGGCAAAGCGTAGCATTGAGTTCTGCTTCTCAAAAGGCAATACCTGTTTCAGCGGCAAATGAAGAACGAAGTATCTTAACACTAGGTTTCCCATCTCTCTTACTCCCTCATAAAGTACTGCAAACTGCGGTAATATAGTTATAGAGTATGATTATAAAATGAAACTGTTCATATTAAATATATATTTTGAACTTTCAGCTGCAAACCTCCTCTGGAACAATCTCCTAGAGCCAGTCGGCAACAAATCAGACAATATACCTCCTATATTAATGCGTTCCTTTAAATGTCCCTCTCGCGAGACGCCATTTTTATTTACTAAGAAAAACTCACAAGATTACTTTAAAAATGGATATCAAGATGGAGCGTTCGATGATTGAAATTTGGGTAATTTTAGTCTCTTCGGTTGATTTTGTAAATTTGATTTAGTTTTAAAAGTGTTAGAAATTATTTTAAAACTTTGTGCCAGTTACAGTGCTCATTAAAGTATAGTAAAGTAGTTAAATTCCACCTCAAATTAATTTATATATTATTTAGTGGAAATATTATACGTATAAGATAAAAATATTTTTTTGTTTCTCATAACTATTTTTTTAAATTCAAAATAACATAAATTTTTTCCTCTGTACTTTTTCTATTAAAATTTTACCCCGAAACAATTTTGAACTAAAATCTATCACATTTCAACTACTTTAACTATTTATAAGATTGACACCTGTTTTTTTTTTTATTTAAACTTAACTTAACTTTTTATTGAAACTAAATACAAGTTGTAAATAAATTAAGTAATATTTAATGTAAATATTTTAATATTTAATAATTTTCATTACTTAGAAGATATGCACCAAAGGTATAGATTTGTATTGTAAATAAATGAATAAATATATTTTATTTTGTTATTTGTAACAATAAGAATGTTTCAATTCATGTTTTTTTTATTGGAATGTACAAAATGTTTTTCTTTTTACAATTTGTGGATACATCATTTCTGTATTAAATATTTTAAAGGTATTCATAATCAATCAATCATTTCTTCAAAAGCAAAATATGTTATTGTTAAACAAAAAAAATGGTGACGTCCCGCTGTATCTCACATATAGCAGGGTTGATAGAGGGAAGCTAGTGTTTTACACTCCGTTTCGTTGTTCCTGTTAAGAAAATTGCACAAAAAAAAATTTTTATGATATAATTTTTTTTTTATTATGTATTAGTGTCATCCTTCTATATTTCAGTTACCCACAATGTCAAACGTAAATATGTTTTTTTTTAGAATTTCGTGAAAAAAAATGCTATTTTATATTTCTTTTATTATTGTTTTCTTAAGTTTTATGGGTATTTTTAAATTATTTTTTATTACATGCAAAATAAAAGTTTGCTTTTAAAATTAAAGCTGTATTTTATTTAAACGCCTTATAAAAATGAGTAAGCAAACAGTAAATCATGAAAATTATTTCAATTTATATTACAGACTGTATTAACATTTTTAAACTGTTATTTTCATACTAAAAAATAAAACGTATAAAAATTGAATATAACGGATTAGAATACACTCAAACTTAGGTTAGAAGTGGCCAGAGCGATCCTAAATCTTTTCCTGGAGGCGCGGGTTCGAGTTCCGCTACGCTAAAATATTATACTTATCTTAATATTATGTTTCCCATACCAATAGTGTTTAGCGTTATCATAATTTAAAACTGGCATTAATCTCGATCCAATCTCGTCTCTTAGCATATTTTAAATAACTTTTTTTAGTTTCTCTCTGTATCCCGAACATAACAGGGTAGGTATAGGGGACCTGAGAATATAGTGTCAAGACGCTCCGTTCCCATTAAGATACTTCAGTCATGGCACAAGGTCGCAAATGTGTGACTATAACGCGACAGGTTTGGGTTCGATTCCCACTCGATCTGGCAACGGAGCAAAGCGCGGCGTTGCATTTCGCCACTCAACACACAACGCCTCCTAAGTTCATCGAAAAATAAGAGACAGAAGTGTTTTAAGGGGAACAAAGTGTTTTAACACTAAATACTCCCCATGCCGTCCGTGTTACGTGCGGGATACAGCGTGAAGCAAAGAAAATCAAATGGAATACAGTGAACGACACTAATGCTACGTCTACGTACTATAAATCCTGTCATGCATACGCCTATTGTTTAAGTTCAATACGCTATTACTGTCTATATAAGAATGTTTTTGTGGACATTCAAGAACAACGATGATCTTTAGTAATTTCACGGGTCATTTGTACCCAACCTTAGTCTTTGCGTGATTGATGATACAATGCTGTATAGGATACATGAGTAAATAAAGTTTCTTTTTAGGGTTCTCTTTATCAAAAGAAAAAAATGGAACCCCATATAAGATCACTTTAATGTCCGTCAGTATGTATACCTGTCTGTTTGTCTGTCAAAACGATTTATCTCGAGATCGCGTGGAGGTTTAAGCTGAAACTAGTATCAAATATAAAGGTGTATGGTCCCAACCAAATCAAAATATACGCACGTTTATGTATCATATGATTTTATGCCTCGTAATGAAAACGTAAGCGAAATCATGAAATTTAGCAAAAAGTTATCGAAGAAGACTAATTTAAAATTTTTATAAATTGAAAATTTTTATAAATCATATTTCCCGTTGATCTATATGCCTCGTAGTAGAAATCGAACCCATAACGTCGCGTGTCTAATAAAACGTTTCCCAACTGTCACACGATAGCTTCATGTGATAAAAAAAAAATTGCTATAAATATTGTGATCAAAAAATTCAATTATTATAGTATTTTTTTATAGCTTCACGCTGTATCCCGCACACAGCAGGGTAGGCACAGGGAACCTAGTGTTAAGACACTCCGTTCCCCACTTACTGCCGAATTCTGGAGGCATTACGTGTTGAGTGGCAGAACTCAACGCCGCCCTTTGCCTCGACACCAGAGCGAAGAAATGGAAATATAAATGTAAGTAAATATTTCATCTCCTCGAGTGGTGATTGAATCCACAACCAGTCGGTTTTACAGTCACACTTTGTTCCGCTGCGCCACGACTGGCCTCAACTGTTATTATAGTACATAATATAAAATGTAATATTATACATATGTATGTATAATATATAAAATAAATATCAGTTTATTTATCGCTTTCATGTATTGAAAATTATATACCTAAAACATCAATATTTGTATTATCATGATACTGAGAAAGACCAAGAGCACCGCGTGGCTGCTTGAGAGGATGTCATTGGTGGCAAGGGCGCCCCAAAATTCCTTATACACGCACAATTCACAGAAAATTCCTTATTGTGACTTATTTAAAAGAGATATACATATATACGATGTCGTGGACTTTATTTTAGAACTAATTAATTTATAATAAAGTTTTCATTGAAAACACGTTAAGATCAATATCCATTCGATGTAGACGCCATATGGCGTGTCTCCGTTCTAGTACTTAGGTAGAGTTCGACAGACGTACGTACATATATGGTAGCACTCTGTAAAACAATTATTTTAAACTACTATTACTAAACTTAAATTATATATTTGTAAATGAGGTTTTAAATAATATAAAACTTATTATAACTATATTTTTTTAACTGTTCAATGATTACTTTAAATATATGTACTTAGATAGGTGGTTAATATATTTCTTTTATTTATAACTTTTCTTTTTTCTAGCTTTACACTGTACCTACATATAGCAGGCACGAGGACCCTGGGAACCTAGTGTTAACACTCTTTTCCTATTAATACACTTTCGTTCCCCATTTTCCTTCACTTAATTCTCGAGGCATTGCCTGTTGAGTGGCGGTACTCAACGCCAAGCTTTGTTTCCTTAGCAGAGCGAGAAAACGAAAACAATTTATTACACCAAGTGGGATTCGAATCCACAATTGCAGAGTTCACATTCAGGCGCCGACTAACTGCACCACGATGGTTCCTGTTTACATTTTAATTTTATTTTAGTTTTATAGACAAATTACTAATTTAAAATATATTTCTTTTAACTATTAAATAAATGTTAATAAATTTGGTAAGTAAGTGTACTTACTGTAAAAGGCTATTTCTTGGCCATTGCTTCTTGTATTAGTACCGAATATGTACGGTGACTCACTCAATGTTAGCGGACGTCTAATAAATCGGGCACTACACCTACATTTAAATTAAACACACTAACTGCAAGTTTGCTTAGGAATAAATTTAACATTTTTAAGTATAAATGAATATAAAAAAAAAAAATTATATAAAAAAAGACCCTTGTTCCACTGCCGGCTCTTCCGACGGTGGTTATGACTCCAAAGAGAGGAACATCCTTACAATAAACGCCGTCGCAAGTATCCGGTTCTTGATTCCAGAGCTGATCGATAAAATCTTAAGAGGTTGGTCGAGTCTTTTCGCTATCAAATCTAAATAAAAAAATAGAATAAATTTTAGTTATTAACTAAAGGCACTAGCGGCACAATAACAGTAGTATTGACATCCCATACGGCTGTAATCTCATGGACTAAGTTAAAATATTGAGATATTTTAAACTTTCTGCCCTCACGAGATTACCATCATGTGGGATAGTAATAATTTATTATTATTCACAGATACGAAAAGGTACAGTTGCTATAACAGCATCTGATGTTAACGTGATGGTAGTGGATTCGATCCCCATTTGGAGGAACGAATTATGCCACTTCGCCACAACGGTCTCAAGTTTAGTAATAATTAACAAATAGTTATATATATTTTTTTATATCTTTATACAATGTTTTATGTTCTGCTATTACAGCGTTCTACTTGTCGTAAAACATGAAATTGATATTTCATTTATGAAACTATTCATGTAGAATAGAATAAAAAACACAAAGCCCATCAAAATGAAAGTTGCCCCAATAACTTACAATGCATGTATTAAGGTCGTTAAGGGGTGAACTAGGGGATGAATATATTATAAAGGAAAATTTGAAGAAAAACGTTTACAGTGGCAATTCGATTGACTACGATTATTAAGAGCTTAAATTTATTGTTATATTATAGCCAATTTGTAAAAACGTTGACATAAATTGTTGTGTGTGAGTTATTCTATATATTACTATAAAGTTTCATTCAAATCTGTTAAGTACTTTTTCCTGAAAGTGGAAAAACTATCCAACCTCACAAACTTTCTCATTTATAATATTAATAGGATAGTAGGTAGAGTCTAGTGTCTTGTACATATATTAAATGTGGGGAACGGAGGTTCCTTAACACTAGGTTCTCTCTATCCACCCTGCTATGTGCGTGATGCAGCGACAAACTTTAAAAAGAAAGAAATATATATGCAGACGGATGTTTTCCAGTAATTATTATATAAGAGCATAATCATCAGGTAAAAACGCGGGCAAGGGCAACATTAGCTTGCAGTTACAGTGACCCCAGCCGTCCAATATGGGTAATAAACATATAAACACTATATGTAACTAATGTGTTGCTGTGTATGCTGTTGGAATGTTCGTCTGATCTGTATGGTAGCTAATTAAAGCCACGGTGGCGTAGTTGGGTGTTTGTTTATTGTATATACTGTGCTTGTAGGTTCGATTCCGACAAGAGGAAATGTATTAACTTAATAAAATAAATTTAATTAAATCACCTTAATACAGCCTAACAAGCAGCACTAAGCAGAACTAAACTTAATACTGCCTAACCCGTATACAGGAGGGAAGGCAGAGAGGCACTTTCCGCCGATTTTTTCGAGGCATTGCGTGTTGAGTGGCGGAACTCAACGCCGTGCTTTTCGTCATAAAGCCAGAGAGAAGAAATGAATATGTTAATAAATAATAACTCATTTCCACGAGTGAGGCACCCACAACCGTCGTATTACAGTCACACCCTTGTGCCCCTGCGCCACCACGGCTTCTTTTATTAACTTATACTCTTGTATTCATTTATAGAATAGAATAGAAAATAATAGAATATACTTGAATGTTTATATTAAAAAATACATACATATATATATATATATATATATACCACAAAATAACAAAAAACTCATATGCTTATAAAACATCAAAATCTTATTCATTCAAGCAATATTTTAAGACGGAGACTGTTATATTTTCGATTTTCGATTTTGGTTGGTTAAAATCCAAAAGATTGCCCAAAATTCCTATTTGAGATTCCCCTCAATGATCCCATCACACTGTCACCCGCCCAGTAGTCAGAGTCAGTTACTAGATTAACTGTATTGTAACTAATAGTTTTTAAGAATGAACCTCCGATCTTTATTTTAGAAAGTACCTTAGTGAAAATATTTTTATTATATTATGTTTTTTTATTTTAAATTAAATAAACTACCCCAGGAGGGTACCAGCTCCTCCGGTGCTGGAGAATCCCTCCCTGAGTCTCAATACTCAGGCCGCCCTTCGAATTCTGGGGAGGGCACAGTTCCGCGCTAAAGACAGGGCAAACGAGACGTACGCTCCACGGCAACCCCTTCCACGCTCAACGTGGACTTTTGCAATATCAGGGGTCTACATTCCAACCTAAATGCCGTCCACCACCATCTCGAGACGGCACGGCCGG
>DWLH01000993.1:0-15045 GCA_018249795.1 Heliconius telesiphe telesiphe
AAAATGCAGGAAGGAAATGGTGATATGGCTTGAAGCAAAAGACGAGGAGTACATATGCAGCGATAGTAACGCCTGGGTACCCGCTACAAATATTTGACTATAAATTGACACATGTCAAAGAGAACATGAATAAATTATTTCTTCATACATGATAAAATAACTTTCAACTAAGTTTTACCTTTATTGCGGCAATCATCGTACACCTTTTCCTCCTTGTGTGTAGTTTTCAATAGAATATTATTAATAGAAAATTATTAATACAATATTGTTAATTACTTATGTGATACTCAGTAACTGTACAACTCACGGTTTTAATAAACTTTATGTTGCTATCAATTTATTCGTATATAGTGATCAACCAATGGGACAAGTGTGCGTCGGATTCCATATTAGAAATTGAATAGCAACTCGCACGGGTCTTGCACAATAATGTACGAACAGAGGAGCTGTGGCTCGCGCTACTTATGTTACAATACGTTTCGGGTGTTGTTAGGTTTAGATGGTGAAGTTACTGTTAATGGATAAACGCCATGGTGAGTCTATATGTTGATATTTTATTTTGTTATACACTTATATATCGACGTGGTTGAGTTGAATTCTAATCCAGATATATAGCCTTATTATAAAGATAAAGTCATACTAAAATAAACATGGCTACCGTCACAATTAATGCGTTGTTACTTATATGTTTTTCCCAATTCCACACGACTTTACCTAAAAATAGATAATGTAGAACTTATTACGGATATAAACGGAGTCAATTTACAGGTTAAACCTTCAAGTATATTATACCTTCAAGTTTATTGCTAGTCTAAGTAAAACAAATTTTAATTTGAGTTGCATATAATTAAAAAATATTTATTACATTTTCATAGAGTAAAGTATACTCTATATGTCATGTGTCTCTATCTATTTACATTGTATATATCTATCTGATATCTTATTTTATGATAAATATTAAACAATAAATATTAATGGTACAACTATATTTTACATCTTGAGGCCGTCGTGGCGCAGCGGCACATCGTACTAAATGACGATTGTGGGGCCGATTCCCACTCGGCGATGAAAATAATTCATTTAAATTATTTCCATATTCTCGCACGCTCGTTGGCAAGAAAAAAAGAAAGAAAAATTAAGTGGAAAATGGGGACCGAAGTGTTTTAACACTAGTTTTCCTTTATCAATTCTGCCATACAAACTAATACAGCTAATTGAATTTTAATTTTTATAAAAGTAATCGCATTGGTTATCGCATTGTATTTTATTTTAAATATGTGTATAATAAAATTAAAATTATCTAGATAGTTAGTAGATACTAACTAAATTTATCTAGATAATTTTAGTTTCAGATATTTTTTATATTACCTGTTTATTTAAAATAACTATTTTCTTAACAATTAAATTAAATATAGTGTCATAAATATCACTTCAATCATACATTCCTATTTCCTTTGACCTTGGGATCATAATATTTATTAACATTTTTCTACAAACATTTCAAAACTTCCATTTTAACGAAATACATTTCATTGTCAGTCCGGTGATATAACACTGTACACTTCAAAAGAAGTAGCGTTCAAGTGCGTTGCTATTGGTAATAATAACGTGACGTATAGAGCACAACCAATCTATTCGTAAAAAAAAAATAACTTTAACAAATCGACGAAATGACTGTTATATAATATCATATATAATAAATAATATTTATGATTAACGAATAAAGGCTGTTAGAGAAAAGTAGTTTACGAACACTTGATGAAATGTCACATCTAATCAACAACTGTTCCGTCGGCTCTTGTTAGTGTTTTTTCCCGATGTATTTACATACAATTTAAAAAAATATATGTATGTACATTTTCAATGAAGAGTTGCCATGATATGACCTCATATCATCGCCACGATTATGCATAGGTAGGTCACAGCAGAGCAACATGGCATCGCAGTGTTCCATAAAACTTGCACTAATTTTGTAAATTCTAAAATTTAAGTGCATTTGTTTATTACTTATCGATTGAATAAAAAAAATATATTTTATATAGTGGCTTATTTAGGTAGGTATATCATTTCGCAATTAAAAATAAAATATTGAAGTAACAGTTAGTTGTGTACTCATATAATATTGATACTACGGTTTTGCTATTACTATTTAACACAAAGTCTATTAATAAATCTACTCTAAGTTATATTTTAGAACGTACGCTTAAAACTATACCAGCTGGTGTTTGCGGTTAAAATGGAATTAATCTTAGTTAAGTTACGTAACATATACATGTAAATAAAAATTTCAATGATAGGTCTCAATAGTAGGTACGTTAGTTGCACTATATAGTTCACAAGAACTGAAAAAAAAACTGCTCAAATGTGAGTCGGTCTTGCCCATCGACGGTTCCATACCATTTTCATGATTGTTGATAAACTTAAACTTGCGGGTGATGCATTCATTTTGTATGAAATTAACTACAAATATAAGTTCGTTATGTTTTTTTTTCTATGCTATTCGTATTTTTTCTTTGTAGTGTAAATTCTCAGTTCTTGCCAAATTTCATAATTGTGAGTCCATGAAAAGTATACTAGCTTTTGGTTGTGCGGCGAATTTAATACACAATGCAGCAAAAACGATATATAAACGTTCGTATCTTATGATTGTGTTGACTTAAAAGCTTTTTGCTCCAAGGGACTATAGAGGTGGATTTTTGATATTCAGTACAAGTTGATACTTCCAAGCGATTTTGAGATAAATCATCTTGGCAGACGAACTACCAAGTGATCCTAAAAGGGTCTGTTTTTTTTTCCTTCTGAGGTACGAAACCCTAAAAGAACCTAAAATATTATTTTGCTGCTGTAGTAGTAGGTTCAAACAACAAATTAACGACTGCCGACTAAGATACTTACAAGCTGAATAAATCAAATGGATCGTCTGAAACTGTAAGTCGTTGCAAACAATAACTTAAACTTAAAATACATTTTGTTCATAATATTTTTCTTATACTCATATTACTATGTAAAAGTTCTGAAATTTAGTTTACATTAGCAATTAGCATCCACGGCCAAATATAGGTAGGCTTCATCAAAAATGAGGCCAGTCGTGGCGCAGAGGCACAAAGTGTGACTGTAAACCGACTGGTTGTGGGTTCGATCCCCACTCGAGGAGATGAAATATTTACTTAAATTTATATTTCCATTTCTTCGCTCTGGTGTCGAGGCAAAGCGCGGCGTTCAGTTCTGCCACTCAATACGCAATACCTCCAAAATTCGGCAGAAAGTGGGGAACGGAGTGTCTTAACACTAGGTTCCCTCTGCCTACCCTGCTGTGTGCGGGATACAGCGTGAAGCTAATTTAATTTAATTTATTTCATCAAAAATACGCTCATCTCATTAGTACTTTAATAAGTTAAAGTAATGCATGGTATCAATGATAACTTATTTCTCGTCAATGGTCATCAATGGTGAGGGACAACAAAAGCGCCCCTGTAAATGTAAACATATTCGCCTACATTTTCTTTCACATGTGAACTTGTAACTGTGTCACGCTTCGGTTGGCGCCACTTCTTTTTTATTTCTGTTTATTTTGGTTTTTAATCTCATAATAAGTGTGCCGTAACATTTTATAGAACGGTTAGATTTGTTGTATATTATATATATATTGCGAAATCTTACGGTAAGTGTCTATTTTGAATGTAATCCGCTCACTTCTGACGTGTTTATTACATAAACTGTGTAAATTGAGTGAATTTTAATTTTAGTTGTGTATACTTCCATGTTTAATATTTATATATTTCCATAGGTACATATACACACATATATATATATATAATTAACTGAATAAAAACAAAATATATGTAAAGTTTAATAACTGAAGATTTGCTTAGTATTAGACTACAACTCATGGCATGGCATAATCGTTTAAATTTATTTATATTAAATTTCATTCATATTTCATATACGTCACGTAATAATTTAGTGAAATTTCCAGAGATGCGGCAATTTTATAGTATTATTTTATTAAAAGGTCGAAGTATGATCCTAGGCACAAAATGATGACGCAAGCATCACGGAATTCAACCTTAACATTGCTTCTGATGAGTGTACTATATAGACAGCGATTTAAATATAACTTCGCATCTGTGCGAGAGAACACCGAATCATAAGCTTGAGTACAGCTTTTGTTAGAAATGCTTCTAGTCGGTCACCAATCACTTTTTCATATAATCAAATTTAGACGTCGCCGTGACCCAGTTGTGATGTGGCTGATCTTATATACAATAACGGTATCCCCCATTTGGAGGAATGTTTATGTTTAAGATACATTTATTCAATTAAATTAAAATAATAATAAGGTTAATTATGATATTACCTATTAATATGCGCTCCGCTTAGATAAGTACGGGTTTAGCTACGCCACACTATATGCAATTATTGTTAAAAGTTTTGATATTTTGAATAGGAATTTGTACATAAAATTATGTTTTGATTTGCTTCTTTTTGCCCGACTGTGCGACGCAAATGAGGGTAATGTTTTTATCAGTCTATGTATGTATGTTTGTTCCCATGTGGCGTTGTAGAGACCAAACTGGTTGACCCTATTTGATGATACTTACATCGATCGATTCGTTTTAATCTTGCGAGTGTCACTAATGACATGACAGTAAAAAAAACTCACCACAGCAACAATATTTTGTCAAAAGTAAAAAATCTGCGTCAAGTGGCGTTCCGTTGAATAGGTATGTAAAAATAAATTTAAGGTTCCTTTATACCTTTTATATTTCAAATAAAACTTGGGAGGTATAAGGATTTAATGTTGTTTATAGACTATTCCCGCTGACTATCATATTTATAACAGTTACTTATATACTTTAGTATTTCAATATTCTGCCTTTATTATGCACGGATAGAAGTAGTGATAGCCCTCTGCTAGTGGACTTACATTCCTCATCACGAACAAATGCATAAAAACTAAAAAGATAAACAAAAGTATTATTAGGATTAACAGTTGAGACTTATTCAACCAATTAAAATTATCCCTGGGTTTTAGCTTTTTAAAGTTTTAATGGCTCTGTAACTATTGGGCTTATTTTTTTATTTTTAGTTTTGATCAGTGGTGAATATATATATTTTTTTCAAACTGTACGCTGTACACAAATTTTGCCGCCCTTACCTCTACAACTATCATTTGGTGCGTTATTGTTACAATCTCACAAATTCGTAGAAATTTTTGAATATTCATGCAATGAATAAACATTTTTTGGCATATTCCAAGCCAATTAAAGCAGAATAATGTACTTACTCATATACAATAGATAAACATTAATAATATCTTTATAACACCTTTAAACACTTCACCTTTGTAACACAGTGTTTTTGCCACCTTAAAATTCGTTGTCCCACTGTTGCGTACCTTAGTTTCTTCATACTACAAAATAATATAATAATTTGTAAACATTACCATTTTATTGTCAACAGAAGCGTCGTCCTCGGAACCCGGCGTGAGTGCAAGCGCGGCTAGTCCTGGTAAACACAGAAAGGGGATTATACCGTGAGTAATTATTATGCTATATAAAATTATTATATATACCTGAATGTCTATAAGTATCCAAGTTACTATATACATAATGATATATAATGTACACACTAAAACGATGCAAGTTTTACTTTTAAAAGTATTAAAGTGTTACAATATTTTAGTAGATGCGTGGAAATCCCGAAAATTGCTTTACGATACAAGGATCATTTTAATATTTACTTTAGTAGTTTATCCCTAAATGTGTATATCGATTTTTTATATGATTTTCCTTATTTTAGTAAAAATTTAGTTTTTAAAAGAAAGCTACAGTGTTATTAAAATAAAGAATTAAGGAATATGCTTATAAAACGCCATTTTTTTTAAATTTTCAATCCATGCATCCATTTACAATTATAGATTAAGTATATCATAGCTATACTAAAGATAGACAGCTAAACATATTTTATTCAACATTTTTATCTAGCTCACATTAGATTTGTATATGAATACGCAAAAAAAATTCCCAAGCGTCAGAGTAACTTTGATTACTATATATCGATATTCAAAATTTACTGCTGAAATGTGAAACTATAATTTATCTTGTATTTCATTATTTAAACTTTTTTGTTTTTCTTCTTCGTTAAATAGTGAAGACGTCCCTAAAAATACATAATTTTTAGGGTTTAACGGTTTATTTTGAAACTTTCCACGTATTCTAATTTTTTATTCGTCTTTTAGTGCCCTGTAGGGGCATTAGTGAACATGTTTTATAACAAAGCATAAGAAAACAGTTCACTCTTCTTTCATATAAATTCAACAAAATAAATAAACATATAATAAACAAAAATCCTACTGTATAAAGTTTACAAAGAAAAAAAAACACACCCAATAGTTTATTATGATTGACAGGTGGGGAGCATTTAAATTTTACGGGGAATATCCTTGGGAAGATTTAATCCCTTGAAGAATGGGTTCTGACTGTTAATCCTAAGAAAGTAATGGGTTTGATTTTGTATCTTTTTAATTTTTATTTAGTCGTGCTGTTTTTTCTTTACTCTTTTGAGTTTGGATTTATTAGGTTAAACGCCATATTGTCAAAATAAAAAAGGAACGAACTACGTCTTTTTTATTATTCGGGGTTATTACTAGTGACCTGCTAGTAGCATGACTGCAGATTGCGTATACAGAAATCGGGTTCAAATCCAAGGCACATAAAACTGATCTTATATCAGAACTAACAACTTCTTCCGAATCTTAATATTCCTTATAATACTCGCAATTATTTTTTTTAGACTATTGTGTAGATGTTAAATCATGGTGGCATTATACACCATTTTTAAGTAGGTATTTTTGACAAAATATTTCTTGAGTACTTTATCAAATGAAATTACAGTTATTTTATACACTAACAGATAACTTAAAGATTGCAGATAGATAGATAAATAGTAATTTATATGGGAATAAACTAAGATGAGGAAGAGTCGCTTGAGAAACCGGTCAAGGTTTATTGTTTCATCCTGTCATTATCACGGTGTGTTGGTGAGGTGCTCAATAAAGTAATAATAATAATCGTAATTGTGACTTACATAAGCCGATTGACAATATTTAGCAAAACAGGTTGAGTTTGGTTTTTTGTTTTGGAGCTTTTTT
The DNA here is from genome assembly GCA_018249795.1 of Heliconius telesiphe telesiphe. NCBI lineage: Eukaryota > Metazoa > Arthropoda > Insecta > Lepidoptera > Nymphalidae > Heliconius > Heliconius telesiphe. Next base: position 7,154 of record DWLH01000993.1, read on the forward strand.
GAATAGAAAAAAAAACATATGCAAAACTGACTGACTTTTAGTCGGCTATGTTTTAGTATAATATGACAATGATATTCAAAAACGAACATAATATACTAATGGCATTCATTTTGCCATCATTATTAACTTACCCTTGCCTCAAAATCTGCAGATTAAAAAAAAATTAAATTTTTTATCTCTTGTGTTATGCCCTACAGCAGTCTTCGAGTTTTTTAGTATATTGGGAATTTCATATTCGATAACGAAAAGGCTTTTATTATTTATTATTATATTATTATATTATACGTAAGTGCATTCTAAATGTTAAACGTTGCAACAGCCGTTGTAAGACACAACCTCCAAAAAATATGTATTTAAAAATACAATTCCGTATAAAAATTTGAACGTAGTAGAAATTCAAGATACTACTATAAACATATTTTTAGTCATCTTAGCCAATTAATTTATACTTTATTTTACTTAGGTAATCAAAAAGTTCGATAAGGTTACTAAAGATCAATGTAAAATTTCTTTTTTTTTATAGAAAACTTCACTACAATATGGATTTTTTGTAATTTTATAGTATTAAACATGCGAATGACACAAAATGATTCAGAAAATAGCTCGCTTCTCTCCCTCGTTAACTTTTATAATTAGTTTTGGTTGTAGTTTTACTACAACAATAAATTTTCCATATATGTACGAGGGAGGTCCAAAAGTTCGTGGAATGGAGGGGATGGAGTGGTTGGCGCTCGCTTAATGTCATACTACTTGGGGACTCATCATTAGTATATGAATAGAGTTTCAGCCATGTTGCGTTTTCAGGGGCGAGCTACTCTCGCCCCTCCCAGTCCGGCGACGCTGTCAAGACCAGCCCAGGTCAACAGCATTAAAGTCCATTCGAAAAAAAAAACCAGTTGCGTCATTCATTTACGAACACTCGCCTGCTAAACAAGTCAATCCGGAAGAAAACTGAAACTATGGAGAAAATTGAACACCGTGCCGTGATAAAATTCCTTACCAAGCAAGGAAAGAATGGCCAAACTATTTTAAATGAATTGCAAACCGTTTATGGAGAGGATCCATGATTTATAAGTGGCATGGTCTTTTTAAAGATGGTCGAGAGTCGATTGAAGACGACCTCCGCTCTGGACGGCCAGTTGAGGCCACAACATCAGACATCATCGCAAAGTGGAAAAACTTGTACTGGAGGACGCTCGTTTGAAGAAAAAACAGTTATCTAAGCATTAGTTGAAGTATCAGATACCACCATTCTGCGGATCCTGCATGACCATCTGGGTATGACAAAAGTCAGTGCGAGATGGGCACCAAGAATGCTCACACCGCTTCAGTCAGAAACAGCAGCGCGTCGATGCTTCAAATTTTTGGAGTTGCGTGGAGATGAACCGGCACAGATTTTGAAACGGGTTGTTACTGGAGATAAACATGGGTCCATCACTTTAAGCCTGAGTGAAAACAGGAGTCCATGCAATGGCATAAAAAGGGCACACCACCCCCAAAGAAATTTAAGGTGTCACAATCGGTTAGAAAGTTGATGGCTACTGTTTTTTGGGATTGTGAATGGATAATACTGATTGATTACAAAGAAAAGGGAAGTAACACAACCGGAGAATACTACGCATTGATACTAAACAAATTAAAGGAGGCCATCATCAGCAGGCGGCCTTATCGCTATAAGCGATCTCTGCCAGGCAACCTTAAGGTGTAGGAGTATGTAAATAGGTAGGCGGTGTACTTGCTTTATATATTTATACATACATACATATATACGTAATACATACATACATATATACGCAATAGTACACATATACTAATATTATATTGTATAGAATACCTAATTGATTATCATAAAATATAATTTCTAATATTTACAAATAAATATAAATACGTTCACGTACGGTTTAGAAAAATTCAATTCATAGATCCAATAAATGTATTCAGCTTAAGCGTGATTATATTGAAAAGGAAAAATAGATTAATTGTTTCATTTAATTTAGAACCCTTTCATTCCACGAACTTTTGAACCTCCCCCCGTATATTGTTATGCTAACTGCTAAATAGTAACCGCTTGATATTACTCGTAATCAAATGGAGAGTAAGAGATCCCTCGTAGTGATAAGGCCGCCATTGCCGTTGTACATGCATACAAGATAATTTGTGTACAACATCATATTTTCTTTCTCTTAATGTAAACCTTAAATTATTTTTGCGTCATAATATATTATTATTATTAAAAAGGTTAAACAAAACTCATTCTTCAATTTACCAGAAGCGTAATTTCCATTGAGTGTTATCTATAATGAGACACTTACTGATGCTATTTACATAACTCTTTTTAAACACATACAAAGAAAATACAAGGAGAATGAAATGTTTTAACATACACGTTTAAAATACTCGTTAATTTACTGTTATAATTTTCTATTTCTTTCGATATCTCGGGGCCTTGAGCACACACAAATGTAGTTGTTCACAGGCCATTCGGGGCCTGTGGAGATCAAAGGCTCTGGTCACGTACCCTGTGTCCTTTATGGTTAAAACGGAACTGTATTTATATATGAATTATACAAACACTGCTAAATAGTAGTTAATAAAATTGAAACTTCTTGTTAATCACATTATCTTAATTTTATTAAAAAATATATATATATTGAATTTTTATATTGCATTTATCTAATCTGAATAGTACATAACAAGAGTGAACGATGTTATTTATTGTTATAAGTAGACGCTATCCGTTGTTTGGTGAGCGCGTCATGGAAGTGGACGTATTGGTTGCATTATGAATTTGGCCGCGGGCCCAGTGGGCAGTGCGCGATGCGCGGGCGACGGACGGCCGGCGACGTCGTCGTCGGTGACGGCGAGCGAGGACCGCGCGCGCTCGTGAGTCGCCGCGCCGTACATTTATCACTTTTACAATAATCGCGTAATCTGGTCGATATATCTGATATCTCTTCGCCTTGCTAGATCGTATTTTCTTCATACTTTAGAAGGGCGATAACAGTGTGTGCGCCAATGGAGTGCCGCTATTTGTCTGTTGGTAGTCTGTGAACTTAACATTCAGTAGATATGTGATATGTGAACGTGGTGGTTTGTGATGTGCTGCGTTGTGTTATATCAGTCTAAGGATGTGGACTCAAATTGTTTTTTCAAAGTGAGTAATATCAAAACTACCTTCTGGATTGTACAATTGTACGTCCTGTTTCTATGTTCTAGTTGTTTTGTGAGCTCTTTCTTAATAAGAGAAGATTTTACGAATACATTATAATTGTAGTATGATATGAACATAATAATTACATATGATTGGCATATGAGTTCTTAATTTCACGTAATTAAAATATTTTTTTATTTTGTTTTTATAATATTAATTCAATTGAGTTATACGATGTAGCTAGATGTTTATCACCTAAAGATCAATTTAGTATCTTTACTTATTTAATCTATTTTATAAATAACATTTCATATCCACTGTAGGTGTGTTGTCGAATTCTTTTTTGTGGTCCTGCAAAGATTCGTATCTGTCATAACTTGTTTTGAGCCGACTTAAAAAAGAAGAGTTTTTTTTTTATTTATTTATCAAATTATACTCCCGCCCTCATTTTAGCTGGTATAAAAGTGTTGCGCTGTCAATTGAGGTAGACAAAACTAAACATGTCCGTTTATGTAAATAGAAAAAAAAATATAACAATTTACAATCATAAATTGAATGTAAATGTTCACTTGGGAGAAGACTTATGTGTCCCAAGACATCGCAGATGAACAATTATAACTGACCCTGTTCTTTACTGGATAAATTGTATTAAATATTTGTATGTAACTTTAGATTATATTCATGATATATATATATATATATATATATATATATATATATATATATATATATATATATATATATATATATATATATATATATATATATATATTATATATATATATATATATATATATATATAAGGAGTATAACGGAAAAGAATATTTATTTGTCTTTCTGCAATATGATGTCGGCTCTTCACACATTTTATAATATCCATATATATGCTAAGTTACTGTTACTGTCGCAAAAGTGGTACAAAGCTCTACATAAATATTTATAATATAACATAACGCAGTATCTTCTTGGGAACCGGGTGTTAAGACACTCCGTTCGAATAAGACGCTTCCGTTCTCCACTTTCCGCCGAATTCTGGACGCATTGCTTCCTTACCAGAACGAAGAGATGAAATTAAATATTTCTTTTCTTCAAGTTTGAATCGAACTCACAACCTGTTGCGTTTACGGTCACACACTCGCGCTCCTGCGCCACGACTAGTCTCTGATATCATATTATAGGCAATTTAATATATTGACATAAAAAATCGACGAACTATGCCAGAGGGTAATGGTATCTTGGAATAAGTATTCTAAATTATTTTTTGATTCATTTCATTATTTATCATTTTAAGTAACGATTTAAGATATAAAAGATTGTAAAGTTGATTACACAACTATTCTCTCTACTTTATATACCATACCTGTTATTATCGTACTTCGTTATTCTTATACCTTTATTACGCGAGACCTATTCTTCAACTTTCCAATTAAACCTTCCTAAGAAGCCCTGTATCATTTAAATAGATCTCGGTTTATATACTTCTCTTTTGCAAAAGAAATATGTTTTTTAAGTGTTTTGCTTATAAAACTATTTCTATTGTGTAGTGCTTCTGTATTACTTACGCTTGACAAAATTATAAATAATTGGGCTTGTTTTAGGGTTCCCCGTACCTTAAAAGAAAAAAAAACGGAAAACATATAGGATCATTTTGGTGTCCGTCTGTAAATATTCAGGTGATATCACATATTTAGGCCTACGTTCTTTGAAGCACAGAAAAAATCAAGCTTCTAAATCAACACAATCAAAATCATAACGTTTTTGCTACTTTTTGTATGAGATTCGCCTTGTAAGCCTTTCCGTGAACCTATAGTTATCAAATTTGGCCCAAAATGAAAACGTACAATACAAATATTACGTACGATATCTCGTACTTATATTTGTAGTTACAAACTTAAGTTTCTTGGGAATTTCCGGTAAACATACATTTATGAAATTTGGCAAGAAGTTTACTACTTGCAAGGTTAGTTCTTAAACTTGCAGTCGTACAAATAAAATAAAAAAACTCGAAAAATTAAAATTTATATTCAGGATAAAACCTATTACAAACTTATAATTGTAATTCATTTTATATAAAAAAAGTGGATACGCCTGCAAACTTTTTCTAAATTGTACTTTCCGTTGACCTACAATTCTCAAATTGGTACAGAAACCTCGGTGGGCGAGTCCGATTCGCACTTGACCGCTTTTTTTTTTCTTTTAATTAATGCAGTCATGTTTCTGTTTTTATATAATTATGTTTTTATTCTCTTGAAATCACGGAAGCCATATTATCAATCCTTATTCTCTTTGTGTTTTGCTTATAATCGTGTATTATCTAACATACATAAGTTCAAAGTTTTCATCACCGTAGCCAACTTCAAGCACCAAATGATCTTCCAGATACCAGCTCCGTGCGTTTCACCAAAATAATCACTCTTCAAAACATACAACTATTTCTCTCATGCAAGACCACCAGCCCTGTATAAAATCAACAGTCTCTCATTATTAAAGAAAAGAGATGCATATGAAAGCCTGGCTTATTAATGAATTTTAACAAATGGTTTTACCGCTGGCTTATATAGTCTTGAGTTCTTTTTACAAAATTTTCTGGCTATTTTATCACATATAGCAACTGCAGTGCGCGGCTTCTTTACCTTCATGACAGTAGTGTGTGTCACTGGAGGTCGACAACTGACTTTTTGAATTCATATGACAACAAAATAGTCGCCGCCGCTTGAGTCACCTTTAATTTTCTTTCTTAAATCTTCGAAATTTTGATCTTTGATAAATTCTTAATTTTGATTAACTCTATATACTCTCTAGTGTGTTTATACCAGGTCTGTCAAAAGAATCATAAATTTGTTTCACATCACTATTTAAACAAAGATATGTATAAACAAAACGAGAAAAAGCCAAGTGAAAAGCGAGAAATGACACTTCTCAAGTCCTGATTGTTTCTGAAAATTTCTGATAATACATTGCATTTATTTACACATTTATTCTACGTAAGTTGCTTAAATTAAATACATTCTTTTATCTTCTTATTTCCATTTACGTTAATGCCTATAATTAAAATTCTTTATAAAAAAATAAATAAATGAACAAAAATATTTTACTCTCAGATGTATGTAACAGTAAGTTCAAACATTAAATATATATGATATTAACTAATTGAAAACCATGGTATATCTTTATAGCAATCAGGTAAAGCGTTAAAAATATTAATAACTATTGTACAGAAACCAAAGAAATGTGGTTAATGTATATATTGCATTGGGTCATCGCGGTGACGATCTATTTTAAGACAGTGGCTGTGTCAAGCTTTGGAAGAACTGCTTTATAATAATTATAAATAATCAGCTTCGCGCTGTCCCGCACACAGCACGGTACGCAGAGGGAACCTAGTGTTAGGATACTCCGTTATCCACTTTCTGCCGAATTCTGGAGACATTGCGTGTTGAGTGGCAGAACCCAATGCCGCGCTTTGCCTCGACACCAGAGCGAGGAAATGGGCATATACATATTAAGTAAATACTTCATCTCCTCGGGTAGGGATCGAACCCACAACCAGTCGGTTTTACAGTTCACACTTTGTGCCGCTGCGCCACGACTGGCCACATAATTATGCATATTAGGTAAAGTAATATTGAATGTAAATAATACTAATTAAGTAAAATAATTATTATTTTTAATAAAGTAAATAAAAATAATTATTATGTTACTGATTAGTATAAGTTTTAAACAGTACTAACTATAGATAAAAAGTAGTTGAATATCAAATAATAACTGTGATTGAGCAAAATAATTTCTTGTCTTCTTAATTTATTGAGGAAAATAAATTCCCGGTTATTTACAATTTATTTACATAGTGTTATTGTTTTATGGTGCTAAAGTAGAATTATTTATAATAGACGGTGGATCCCGCGTCCGAGCAAGTCGCAGGGCAAGGGTGAGAAAACACCAGGTGGCGCTAAGTCCCCCGCCTCCGCTGACAAGCCCTCCCTTAAAAAAGTGCCGTCTGAAAAGAAGCTTAAGGTATAGTATTGAAATTTATTTTATTATTTTTATTATATCTAAAATAATATTTAAATAAGTATATAACTTTTGTTTTAAGTATTATTACGTTCATAAAGTTTTATTTTTAATAAAAGGTTTTTTTGTTTACCTAAAATATTTAATTTTTAATAAATTATAAATATTTCAAGTAATTTCTATTAACGTAGAATAAGTTACTAAGGTAAGAAAGATAAAGTAATTGTGATTTTATTAGCAAATAGAAAAATTTATTTTTCTAATACGTATTAAAAATCCCTTATCCTGATACAACTACACTATTGTGTTTTCAATATGATCAAGGTGATATGATCTAAAGTATAGCAACCATATTTTTTTTTTTCAAGTTAAATTAACAGAACTGATAATGTCAGAATTCTATGTTAATGGAATGAGATCAGAACTTTACAATTATAGAGTTTATGTAAATAGAAATATTTTAAGTATATTATACGATGAGAAATTATAATTTAGTTGACAAAACTACGACGTAAAATTCCATATTATCGATATATTATTAATATCTTTGATTAATAATACATTTAATATTTATTTTGAGTAAATTATTATTAACAATAACAACAATAGAGGCCAGTCGTGGCGCAGTGGCACAGGGTGTGACTGTAAAATCGACTGGTTGTGGGTTCGATCCCCACTCGAGGAGATGAAATATTTACTTAAATTTATATTTCCATTTCTTCGCTCTGGT
>DWLH01000994.1:0-15045 GCA_018249795.1 Heliconius telesiphe telesiphe
CTGAAATGATACTACACCTAAGTCTGTGGAGTGTAACTATTGTTGAAATTATATACAGCTTCTTAGCTTTAAAACATGCATCTTCAGTAGCAAAAAACATGTATTTATGTCATCCTAGAGATACCTATATTTGTAAATAGTAAATAACACTTAAACTTCAAGGTGTTTATGATTATAATTTTAATAATATTCTATATTAAAATGTAATAAACTAGAATTTTAAATGATTATTTGTATATGGTTTTAGTTGTTAAGTCAAATAAAAATGTAAAACAATTGAAATATAGCATTATTTTTTTCATTGAATTTTGATAGGTACACAGTGTACCTAATATCTTGTGTGGCAAGAGTTGTATAAAAAGGCCAAAGGTCGTCTGTTCTGTACTGTTTGATTTGACCAGGAATGCCTATCAGCTAACGAAATAATAAGTACTTTTTAGAAATATATAAAATTTTTAACGTAGCGGGATTTGAACCTGCGCCTCTTTGGAAACCATCCAAGACCTCTGACCAACTAAGCCATACGTTCTTATATGCTTGTTGCAACTTATTTTTGTTGCTAGCATCTCTGTAGATCAGGGGTTCCCAACCTTTCTTGATCAAGGACCACTCTTATATCATTCTTGGTAGCAGGGAACACTATGTAGGAGGTATAATAAATATTAACTGTGATAATCAAACAGAAACTAACTAAAACTCAATAGGAACTTAAATTAAAAAATATATATATTTTACGACAAACTTATGATTTCCCGCGAAAGCGTCGTGGCGCAGTGTAACAATCGTGTGACTGTAAACGCGACGGTTGTGGGTTCGATTCACAATGGGAGAATAAATTATTATTTATTAATATTTTTATTTCTTCGCTCCGGTAACAAGGCAAAGCACGGTTATTTGACCTAGTTATTGGGCAGAGGGATATTTGGATAATTTTTTCCTGTAATTTAAAAACTTCTTCAACTGCTTTTATCACACATGGTTTTACGTGTGTTTTTCCGACTGTGTGAGGTTTTTTAGATTGTGCTATTAGAAATCTCAAACGACGCTACTACGTGCCATGTGCTCCCATCCCGTCGTCTTAGAATAAGATTACCCTGGTACTGATGATATCTTGGAAGCGATTAAAATATATGTGGGACGTCGCCAGCAATGGCAATACGCATAGGTCAATTATCTGGCCCCAAGTTGACTCAGGCGTCTGTGTCCGAGTAATGTATGCTGTCACAGATCTCCTCCGCTCATATCGTAATACTTGGTGATTTTAATGCGCATAATACCAGTTGGCTTGGACCATGCACCACAGACCACGCAGGGAGAGCTGTATTCGACCTTGCTAGGTCGAATGGATTGTCCTAAATTTTTGAGCTACCTACGTGACTCCCGGACGTGGACAATGCCTCCTTATTGGACCATCTGCTGACTTCACATCCGGAACAGTACATTATAAATAGCCAGCTCTTGGTTTATCTGGTCGATCACCGATTGATCAATGACAGTCAATATAGCTTTCACCATGGTCGAATTCGTGATTCTGAGATTTCGTAAGAATGGTTTTAGGATGTACCTAACCCACAGTTGCGGGGCGGTTTGGGGCTATCGAAAGCAAGGGAGAGGGCCTTGCCCTTAGTTTGGATATAAACAAGGTCTTCGATCGAGTGCGGCATGAGACGCTTCTGCAAAACTTCCATTCTATGGGCATCTGGATAGCACAACGAACGCTGTATACTCCGGTCCAGCAAGTATTTCCAGGGAAAACATTAGCCAGTGCCGAAATAAACTTGTGCCTTCTTTTGTTTATAGGGTTAAAGTAACCTGCTACAATTCAAATCCCACAAGACAGAAATTTGCGCGTTAACCACTAAGAAAATTCCATTTATCGTGTCACCAGTTTTCTAGATTACTCGTTTTATATTTCCAGTGACTGCCAGTATCGCGATCATCTGAAAAGCAAGGCCAAGTTAAGGCCAAGTTAAGCAAGGTTAAGTTAAAGAAACTGAGGATATCAGCAGAGCGAGACAGTCCTTCGCGTCAAAACACCGATTGGCCCTGTAATGGGCCTAGGTTCGGCCTCATATGAGAAAAATATCTTATTTCTAGGCTGTTGCACCCCAGTATCAGCTTGAACCATTTGATCGAATACAATGTAGAGTTATTTGAGTCGTTGGGAGCCAATGATCTATGAAAAGCTTGATACTTTGGATTTGCGTAGAGACGTCTCCTCGCTGTGTGTTCTCAACCGCATATATAATGGGCAGTGTTTCATTAAACTATTTGTCCTGGTATCTGCCGCTTAATTTTTCAACCGCACAGTATATCTCAGGCACTCCACGTGCCTAGTATCCAGATGATTAGGATGGTATTTAAGCTTGTGACGTACTGTGCGGATTCTTAGAAACTTTTTTGTCACACGCCACGCATTTGTGGAATAGTCTACCTGTAGCAGTGTTTCCAGGTCGATACCACTTGGGTACTATAAACTTGCCTATCTCCACCTCAAAGGCCGGCACCTGTAGCTTCTCTGGTTTTGTGTGTGGCGATGATGGTGGATGATTCATTGACAATTTTCATTTAATGACAAACGAAAGATTTATCAACACAAAAAAAAATCACTTACCTACTATTAAATATAATTGAATTGATGAAATAGTCAGTAAATACGATTCACGTCTTTACGTAGTTCAGTAAAAGTAAATACTATACTGACAGTCATTTATAACAAATGAAAGCGCAAAGCGTAGGTAATTGATTGCATATATCTTAGATACGAAAAACGTTCAATAGGATAGTTGACCACTAGTCAATTCCAATAGGTACTTCGAATTTAAAATCAACTTTGCAAATTGTCAAAATACCATACGTTGCGACGTCATAACTTCCGTACTTAGTTCATAAAATCAATGAATTAATGTGTAATTATTTTAAAATATTTTAATAAATATGTATGTCGATTTATATTTGAGACCGGAGTATACTCTACTACTACCCATGTAGCATGCTCACTGCGCGATGACCAACGTCTCTCACCATCTCCTTTTCAAATTTCTCCGGACAACCTTTAGGCCTCTTGTGGTCCGCGGACCACCGGTTGGGAACCACTGCTGTAGATATATAATATATAATTTCTATAAGTTTTTTTTTCCTAATTGTGGAATAACACTGAAAAATTTCAAAAGAAATATTAAGTTACTAATAAATATTTGATAAATTGAGTTATTAATCCGACACGATGACCAAAATGGTTACACTTCGTATGCTACGTATCTGATACAGAAAAATATAATTGCGTAAAATTGAGTAGGCATATCGCACAGCAGATGATAATTATCACACTTAATTGTTTGATAGTACAAGAGTAGCTACTGATGTATAAGGGATATAAATCCCACTTATCGGAAACGTTTTTGAATGTTTTGTTATATCTTTTTTTATCATGATTTACTCGACTTATATTCCTATGCCCTCAAGTTGGGGTAGACGCCACAGAATCTCGCCATTTTACACGACCTTGAGTATCTCGTTTAATTTCGCTCCATTATTGCCAATCATCTCTGCCTCGTTTAAAATATTTTTCGATCTTCGATCCCCACTTCAAGAAATATTTATTTACGTTTATATTTTCATTTCTTCGCTCTGGTGTCGAGGGAAAAGCGAGACGTTGAGTTTCGCCATTCATCACGCAATGCATCAATGCAATATTAGTTTCCCTCTGCCTACCCTGCTGTGTGTGGCATACAGCGTGAAGCTGATTTTGTATTAAACTCAAAAATCCTGGCGGGTTAATTTACGTGACTGTCAAATAGGTCGTAGCTGCGTGAAAATTGCTCGGGTTTTAGTAATTCGTGAAGAGATATTTTGTTCTGTAGCTTCCGTTTCAGATACAGTGTTATCGAGACATGTGAATTTGTGGACTTTTTCTACAATATCTGCGTCTATAGGCAGCGGTGTTGAATTTTTCTCTCCAGATCTCTTCTCTTGGGTCTTCCGGGTATTAATTATGAAGGCTCAAAATTTTGATTCTTCGAGCATTGACTACATGTCGGCACGAGTGTGACAAGTAGATATATATCATCGGCATCGGTTTTCCAAGATACTACTTATTCCTCGTTCTATCCCAAGGCTGCGGTGTTTCTTTTTACACACACTACGCATAACATCGTCCAATGTAATCAAAGAGTGAATAGGTGAATAGGAGGCAACCTTGCCGGACACCGCCATGCACGGTTATATCTTCAGAAAGAAGGCCATCGAAACTTTGCAAGAGTAACTCTTGTAGATGGCCTAAAGCAATTGTACGATTTATGGCGGGTCACCGATATTGCATAGGCGAGACTATAATCTAGACCATCTTAACGTATCAAATGATTTTTCGAAATTGACAAAGGGTTAAGTATAGCTCCCTCTGCCATTCTGATGCCTGTTCGTAATAACTGAAATTTAATTCTTATCCTGACCTAATTTTAATTAAACTTTAATAGATATCACTGAGTGCATCTAATAATCGTTATAAACCACATATTAAGAACCACAGATAATAAAACAGTCAGTCCCCGTTAAACCACAGAGAAAAAAATAAAACAGGCATAGGCTGGAGGCGACAAGGAAAGCTCTTTCGAATTTATTTTCTATAAATGTAGTTATAATGTATCAAAGTTCCCGTCACATCGTCTTAGTGTATACTTTTTTATAGTTTCACGCTGTATCCCTTATATAGCAGAAAAATCAGTTGCCTGTTCGAGTATAATGCGAAGGCTGTTCATTTAGTCTATGCACGAACGGTTAGGATGAAAGTCCCCCTGTTCGTTGCGTAAGAGGTATTCAGCGACTCTTGATAGTCTATCTAAGATAATCTTGCAGAAAACTTTAGACGGCACTGAGAGCAAAGTAATGCCTCTCCAGTAGTTGAATCGACTTAGGTCACCTTTTTTAGATTAGAGAGTTGTAAGGAGGCCTTTACTCCAGTCCTCAGGAATCTCTTCAGCATCCCAAGCTCAAGCTTCACAGTCCCTACAGTGGTGGGTAGGAGAACACGGGGGAATCGGAGTCACGGGTAATTCCAACTACTTTAGTTAATGTGTATGTGAACGAGTTAGATCTTGTTTTGTTATTATGTATCATAGAAGGACGCGGGGGGAGTATGTGACTTTGGATACTTACTAACGTATTGTAAGTTGGTTTTTCGGCCAATCGATCTATTTTTTTACAATTTTCTAGAACAAACGATTTTGAAGATGTTTGTTTAAAATCTAAGTTAAATATGAAGAAGTTATAATAAGGTTTTTTTATAGAAGACTTAAGATTTTGTACGACTTTACGAATGTTGATTGTTAACATTAACTAAAGAAATGCCGCCAAAAAAGGTTAAAGATGACGATAGAGACACGCCCTTTGTGGATCCTCCTCGTCAAATTTCATTTAATGATCTGGAAAAATCTATGAGGCCGTTCAGCGGAGAAGATACTTACGGAACTAGTACCTGGATTGATGATTTTGAAGACAGCAACTTTGATGCAGTGGGGCGAAATTAAAAAAGTGATTTATGCAAAACGATTACTTACAGGAACTGCGCAATTATTTTTAAGATCTCTGGGTCGTTGTAATAGTTGGAGTGATCTGAAAACAAAATTTAAAGACGAATTTGGATCTAAGGTAAATAGTGCTGTTGTACACAAACGACAGTTGTATGTATTTGTTGGTTCTCGCGCAAGCGCCAGATCCAACAAATACGTTTCTCCGCAAGTTTGGCAGACCCCGCGAGTCAACTCGTCGGTGCCTCGCAAATAAAAAAAAAAAAAGGAATAGCCCCCATTTGAATCGATTGCGCTAGGTCCCAGAGCTGTATCTCTAACCGTTCCAAAGATAGCTTTTCGATTAATTAAATCCCACTAGTCGATTCGCTTATCAGCTTAATGAGGGTCATTAAGCTCCTGCCCGGCCTTATCGCTCACTTCCCCGAATTGCTAGCGACGTAACTACGTCACAGTGTTGCTGTCTCTTTCTTGCATTGCTCATCACCTAACGACGCCACAGCGCCTCTGTCTGTTTGTCGGTATGTTGACTACTACTTAATGCAATTTCTCTCATTTTAATAAAAGCGTCAGAAACCACGATACAGTACAATATTGTATGCTAGAACCCGCGATATTAAATCGCTTTCTGCAAAACGATTTTCTTGTTACAAATCTTTATGAATTTATTTAGTCTAAATACTTCCATTGTATTTTTTATTATATAATGTTTCAAATAACGGTGCGCCAGTGAAACAATATTTTTTATTAAAAACTTTCCATTTAATATATATTTTTTTATAAAATCTAAATTAATTTATATTTTTTTATTAAAACTAAATACTTCTATTGTATTTTTTATTATACAATGTTCCAAATAATGGTGCGCCGATGAAACAATATTTTTTTATTAAAAACTTACCATTTAATATATATTTTTTTATAAAATCTAAATTAATATATATTTTTTTATAAACACTAAATACTTCATTTGTATTTTTTATTATACAATATTTCAAATAATGGTGCGCCGGTGAAACAATATATTTTTATTAAAAACTTTCCATTTAATATATATTTATTTATTTATAAAATCTCAATACTTCTATTGTATTTTTTATTATACAATGTTTCAAATTATGGTGCGCCGATGAAACAATATTTTTTTATTAAAAACTTACCATTTAATATATATTTTTTATAAAATCTAAATTAATATATTTTTTTATAAAATCTAAATTAATATATATTTTTTTATAAAAACTAAATTAATATTTTTTTTTTTATACAAACTAAATACTTCTATTGTATTTTTTTATACAATGTTTCAAATAATGGTGCGCCAGTGAAACAATATTTTTTTAATCAAAAAGTTCTCTATTTAATATATATTTGTTTTATTTTTTATTTGTTTTGTTTTATTTTTTATTTGTTAAGTTCTCTATTTAACATATATTTTTGTTTTATTTTTTATTTGTTATTGTGGAATTTTAAGCCTGTTCAAACTTGTAACAGATTTCTCATTACTAATGACATTGTTTCTTTATTACTCATAAGTCATAACAATACAGTTTGAATGTTATCTTTATCATTTCCGGTATTTTAATAGGTTTCTTCCTTTACATAGAATATATAAAAGCCAAAAACGTGTCTAGCATACTAATATTTATCATTTAAACTGTCTTGCGTTACATTCATTCGTGTTGAGTTAAAAAGTCGTTGAACATGTCGAACTCTGATCATGTTACTAGTGTGTTATTTACTAAAGAACAGGAAATTGAAAGTTGGACTGATAAGGAATTGGACGAAATTTGTGAGATTGTTGAATAGCAGAATGTGCTATGGAAGTTTTCAACGATAAATTCACAAGTATTGAGTCAAAGACTTTTGATTCACAATCTGATGAAGCTTTGTTCAACATTAGTGAAAGTGTGGAAAAGCAGTAAGTAATAATGATTATTAATGTTTTCTTTATTTATTTCTTTTTTTTTCCTGTTTAAATGTATTAAAAGTTGAATTTTAAACCTATTTTTTCTTTGTTAACTAGCACTAGTTAACTTACAAGTTGGCAGAGGCTTGAAACAGCAGAACAGCAGAACTGCCTTCCGAACCGGTGGTAGCTTTTTTTTGTTTACATGTTCATTTGACGATTCAAAAGTGCTTATACGAGTTTATTTGATAAAAAAAAAGAAACGCGTAGCTCAGGATAACAATAAAAAAGTTGTGAAAATGAGACGTCTAAGCGAACCTTCAACTTCGAGGGATTGAGAACCATCAGCTCAACCATTAAACATTGACATGATCGAGTCTGAGGTATGCAAAATACTTGTTAAAAGGAGATATTTAGCAAATCATTACCGGAGCAATATTCATAAAAATAATGCATTACGCATTCATCACAGTTTTCCTAATGTAACATTAATCGAAAAACCATTTGGAAAACGTGTTTATACTTACAGAATAACTCCATTCTCCGTTAGTGACGAGTTTTTGGATTTTTTTTTTGCAATTCCATCAAAGATACTCTTTTCACTAGTTAGTGAGAGTATTGCAGATTTGAAAACTTTTAAAGTTTTATACTCCATGCTAATTTTATTTATCAATGTAAAGAATTAACGAATATTTTTGATATTCAAACTCCGAATGTCGTCATTAATGAATCTGTTAATCTAAATGAATTTCTCGATTCTTTAAATGAAACATTTGCAAACAAAATAACTGAGTTTGAAAAGAAAGAGCAGTTGGTCAGAATATATTTAGTTTGGATATGAATGTGAATAAATTTAATCCACTTCGCGGATCTTCATACATTGATTTGCCTCATGACATACGAAACAAAAAGGCAGTAATAAATGTAAAAAATAGCAACGTTCAGTGCTTTAAGTGGGCTTTACTCTCAGCATTGTACCCAGCAAATAAAAGTTCAGACCGAGTCACTTCATATTCAAAATATGAAAACAAGTTAAATTTTATTGGTGTTTCTTTTCCTGTGAAGGTAACAGACATACATAAAATCGAAAAGTTGAATAATTTGAGTGTTAACGTTTATGGACTGGAATACAATGCTTTGAGTAAGTCTAACTCTGTGGTTGGTCCATTATATTTTACAAAGTGTTTCAGACCTATTCATATTAATTTATTTTACATAACAAGTGGAAGTAATGGACATTATTGCAATATAAAAAAATTATCTCCTTTAGTTAGTCATCAGATTACATCACGAAATAATGCCATTTCCATTTGTGACGGTTGTCTTATTTATTTTAACAGTCAGGAAGCTCTCGATAGACATAGATTGAATGATTGCACACATGTCCGAACCGATCTTCCAAACAAAGATATAAGTAAAAAAAACTGGCGTGGTGAAAATGTACCAAGTGATAAGATAAAATTCGAAGGTTTTGAAAAGAAAAAGAGTACCCTTTGTGATTTATGCAGATTTTGAATCTTTTCTCAATCCAATCGATTCATGTTCCAATGATCCTTTTAAAACTTTTACTACCAATGTTGAAAGACATGATGAGTACAGCTTTGGTTATTATGTCAAATGTTCATATGATAATAAACTTTCTAAATATGTTACTTATACCGGCGAAAATTGTGCTAACGTATTTTTAACAAGTTTACGTAGAGCTAATTCTTTTCAAAAATGTCCTCTTCCTCTATCAGAGATAGATAACAAAACAATACAAGAAGTTTCTATATGTTACATATGTGAGAGTGAACTAAAGGATGGACGATATATCGATCACGACTGGTATTTAGGTGCTTTTATAGGTGTATGCCATGAGAATTGTAGCAAAAAAATTCATAGCACCCCATTTATACCTATAATATTACATAATCTGAGCATTTATGATGCTCATTTTATTGTATATGCTTAATGCATGCTGAAGGTGAGGTACAAATCATTCCACAGAATAAGGAAAAGTATATTTCTTTCTCAAAATTTCTGAATGTAAATGGTAAAAAAGTTAGTTTGAGGTTTATTGACTATTTCAAATTTTTATCGAGTAGCTTAGATTAATTAGCTAAGAATCTTAATAATGATGAGTTTCAAGAGACGAAAAAACAATACCCCTCCGATAAAGACTTTCAGTTGTTAAAGCGGAAAGGTGTTTATCCATATGAACATATAACTTCGTTCAAATCATTAGAATTATCATCTTTGCCATCAATTGAGTGTTTCGCTAGTACATTGACTGGTCAAAGCATTTCAATTGATGATTATAATCATGCTCAAAAAGTATGGTCTCATTTCCACTTTCACAATATAGCTGACTATTCTAATCCATATTTCAAAACTGACGTAATACTTTAATGCGATATTTTCGAAAATTTTAGAAATGTTTGCATGAAGACTTCCGATTTAGATCCTGCTTATTACTATACCGCTCCAGGGTTAATTTGGGATGCTATGTTAAAATATACTAAAGTTGAACTAGAATTATTAACAGATTTTGACAAAAGTGCTTTTGTCAGAACCAGTATTAGAGGGGGCACATCACAATGCAGTAATCGTTATGCAGCAAATAATCCACACATGAAAACTTTTGATAGTAATGATCTAATTTCATATTTAATTTATCTTGATACAAACAATTTATATGGGTGGGCTATGTTCCAATATTTGCCTTTGTCTAATTTTAAGTGGGAAGATCTTTATGTAAATTATAATGTGCCAATCACTTCTGATATTGGATATATTTTAGAAGTAGATATAGAATACCCCGATAGCTTACATGATGCTCATTCCGACTTTCCATTGTGTCCAGAAAATATTTGTGTAGGTAATTCCAAAGAATCTAAATTAGTTACTAATTTATATAACAAAAAAAAATATGTTATACTTTATAGAAATCTTTTGCAATGTGAGAAATATGGTTTGCGAGTGCAAAAAGTTCATAGAGTATTAAAGTTCAAGCAAAGACCTTGGTTAAAAAAATATATTGAATTAAACACCCAAATACGAACTTTAGCAACCGACTTTGTAAAAGATTTTTATAAGCTGATGAATAATTCTGTATTTGGAAAGACAATGGAAAATATCGAAAAAAGGGAAAACGTCAAATTATTAACACATTGGGAAAATCATGGAAAAATCAAAGGTGTTGAGAGTCTCATTGCTCGCCCCGAATTCCACAGTCTATCCATTTTTTCTGAAAATTTATATATTTAGGTTTTAGCATATTAGAGATATCCAAGACTTTAATGTATGACTCACTATCAGTACATGAAAAATAAATTTACCAACAAAAATTGTTATATACTGATAGTCTGATATACCAAATATTTTGTGATGATTTTTACAAAGAAATCAAGGTTTAAATTCATATTTCGATACTTCTGATTATCCTTCAAATAATCAGTTTCACTTTCCTCAAGTAAATAAAAAGAAATTAGGATTTTTTAAAGACGAGAACAACGGAAAATTGTTTACTGAATTTGTTGGATTGCGATCAAAAATGTGTGCAATGAGTGTTGAAGATCGTACTATCACCAAAGCTAAAGGGGTTAATAAAAGTGTTACTAAGAAATCAAATGTTAGTGACTATAAGTCTTGTTTATTTAATAAAAAAATACAACTTGCTCAAATGTATAGATTTAGAAGCATCAAACATATTATATTTACACAAAAAAATAATAAAATTTGTTTGTCATACAACGACACCAAGCGACATATTTTGCCTAACTCAACAGATACATTAGCTTGGGTGACCCCAAGCTAATATTAGTTAAGATAGTATTAATTTTTTATTGTGTTAGTTAAGGAAATCTATATATATAAAAGAACATTTACCTGACTGACTGAGGTAAGACATACGCACAGCCGTAACCGCTGTGCGTAGAAACGTGAAATTTAGACAGATGTTTATTTTCATAATCTGGACATCCACTAAGAAGGGATTTTGAATAATTTTAACCCTAAAGGGATGAAATAGGGGTTGAAAGTTTATATGGATATTTTGAAATCACCACTGATATTTATAAAATTTGAAATTCAGATTCTTAAAAATATTTCATTGAACACGTGTTTCATGGTTTTTTAGAATTCATCCCCTAAGCGTTCCAATATGGGGTTGAAAGTTTATATGGAAAAATCTTTAAATCGCCACCGATTTTTATAAAAATTTTAATTCAGATTGTTAAAAATATTTTATTGAACACGTGTTTCGTGGTTTTTTTAGAATTCACCCCTAAAGGTGCAAATAAGCGGGCGAAGCCGCGCGCGCCCTCTAGTAGATTATAAAATGTTATGTAATTTTTTTTATATGTACATATTTAGTTTTACCTTTAAACTGAATAGATAGACGTATCCTACTACATTTAATATGTTTCATTTTGAGCACCCTTTCACTGCTATTATAGCGAGTCCTAGTGGTTGTGGAAAATCAAAATTCGTATGAATTTTTTTTAAAAAATAAATCATGTTTGTAATCAAGAATTTCACACTATCTTAAGGTGCTACGATTATTCCAGTAATGCGTAGAGAGTTTGATACCATTGATATAGATATAAGGTCTAACACCGGAGAAAATATACCATTTGAATTTGGAACGAGCTGTGTTAAGTTACATTTCAAACGCAACTAATTTAAATAAAATTATGTTCGAAAAACGTAGTGATAATATTTGTATATTCTGGAATTAGAGTTATCTATAAAGGTGTAGCACATCAACGTGGTCATGGTATTGGAAGTTTTTTGGGTGGATTGTTTAGATCAGTTCTACCTCTATTATCAAATGGAGCCAGGCTGGCAGGCTGGAGGCATTGAATGCTGGTGTACGACTTTTTATCAGACATGGTAAAGGCAAAACCATTAAATGAATCTGTGCAAGAACGTTTTAAGAAAACTACTTCAAATTCAATACATCGAGTGATGACAGGATCAGGTAACAAAAACAGTAGACGTCGCCTACAAAGTCTCATTCAGTCGGAGAATCTAAAAGGAAGAACATTGAAAAGAGCTAAAAAAAAAAAATTATTAAATTACAACGATATATTTTCAACAAATTAAAAATAATGTCGTTTTTACATAATCATTCTTGTGAATGTGCCAGATCCGAACTGGACTTATTCGCTTTGCCATCAACTCAAACAAGCATAGAAAATGGTCAATGGATTCACTACAAACCAATTTCATCACTCAGCGACGATGGACCATTAGAATTTCAAATTCCTGGATCTGGTGATGATTACATTGATTTGTCACATACATTAATTCATGTCAAAGCAAAAATAGTAAATCAAGATTTAATACCTCTTGAGGATTCAACTGTTGTAGCTCCAGTCAATTATTGGCTTCACTCTCTTTTTAGTAAATTAGATGTCTATTTAAATTCATGTCTCCACCAAATAATACATATGGATATCGTGCTTACATAGAAACTATTAAATTATGATCCACATGCGAAACAATCACATCTTACATGCGGATTGTGGTATGAAGACACTGCTGGGAAAATTAACAATACTGATGAAGCAAATAAAGAATAATTATTTATTATGTAATAAATGCTAATGTAAAAAAATATTATTTGGTTTTATTAAAATGCCTTTTCAAATGAAAATAAAACAAAGTAAAATTTTAATAACATAATTTATTTAGTCTTTTTGTTTAAAGTAATATTTTTTTAGGTTTGGTGCACTAGAAATTTCTTTGGTGATACTGTGTACCAACTTTCGTGTAAGTTGGCGGTGGTTATTTTTGTTCTTATAATATTTGACCCTCACATCTGCATATTTCCAGTGCTCCTCCGGTGGTACATCAGTCAGTTTTTTCAGTTCAAATATCTCAATTTTTATGAGATGTGTTGCATTGGATCCATCATCTTCGTTGGTAGTAAGATATGAGATACCATGGTTCGTCGCTGGCCCCACCGATGAAGAACGCAGCTTTGTCTTTTTTTCTTCGGAGGTTCTTGAAAGAACTCGTTCAGAGAGTCACTGCTGTTTGATCTCTCTCGTTTCTTGATAGGGTATGGTGAGGTATGTTCATCCTCAGACGTTGAGAAGTAATACTGTTTATACGTGTTTTCCTCGTATTCTGCATTATTCCCACCCACGCAGCACGTAAGCTACAACAATGAATACAAAGGAAAGTGAGTATAAAAATAGAATAAATTTCAACGCTACCTAAAAAACGTTAGTGTTAAAAAACACAAGTTGTAAAAAATCACAGTAAAATACACAAATAACATGAATAAAAAGTAATACCTACTCACATCCATAATGGTTTCCGTGTGGTCAGCACTTACTAGACAACACTCGCACAATAGTTCTTTACAAGAAGACACAGAACAACTTAGTGATGAATCCAAAAAAGATACACAGTCGTTTTATACTAACTTACGCCCAATATTAATAACCTATCTCCAACGTCAATCTTAGATTGTTTCATATATCTATCAAACCTATTAAAATACCGGAAATGATAACGATAACATTCAAACTGTATTGTTATGACTTATGAGTAATAAATAAATCTGTTACAAGTTTGAACAGGTTTAAAATTCCACAATAACAAATAAAAAATAAAACAAAAATATATATTAAATAGAGAACTTTTTAATTAAAAAAAAGATTATTTCATCGGCGCACCATTATTTGAAACATTGTATAATAAAAAATACAATAGAAGTATTTAGATTTTATAAAAAAAATATATATTAAATGGAAAGTTTTTAATAAAAATATATTGTGTAATGATTTTATATTTATTAATTTTAATATTCGCAATAATCTCTATATATATCTATTATTATACAGTAAAAATATTTTGTCTGTACATTTAGTAATTTTGACTGAAATAGCAAAAATATATTTTTTTAATTTCTTGTCTGTCTGTCTGTGTGTCTGTCGACATATTTTTGTCCGCATTTTTCTCTGAAAGTACTGAACCGATTAACTTAAAAATTTCACCAATTACTTTGTTTTTACTCAACTTAACTAATAAAATTTGGTTCATCAAAATCGGTTCATTAAAAAAAAAGTTATCGTCATTTGAATGAACTCAAGGCATTAGTTTGCCTGCGAACTAACGTTCGCAATAGCAATATAGCAATCGCGTTGGTAAGATTCCTGGCTAAAGAATGACATTCAAAACGTCTTGATTGTATGACTGTTGATAAAAATATATATTTTTGAGGCACTATTATACAATATTTTATACAATAAAGTAAACAAAATTGAATTGTTAGTGGAGATTACCTTAACAGTTAAGTTGAAATCGTAATTAATTCAACACAGAGATAAAGAACGATTTGATCGTCAAAAAGATATCAAGCAAATACATAGATTTTTCGGTTCGTTCGTTCATTTGAAATAAATCTATATAATAATGCCTAAAAACATCCCTCCTACGTGTACTCGGTAATAACTACATATTTACCAATTGTACATTTAGCTAATAACATGTGTAACTAATTTAAAAACTGTACAGGAGTTAATATGCAAACATTACAGTTATTTTACAAAGAATATTATGAATCCTTACCCAAATCAATAATTTTACATTTAAGGCTGTTTCTGAAGCAGTACA
>DWLH01000995.1:0-15042 GCA_018249795.1 Heliconius telesiphe telesiphe
TCTCCTCTATCCAAAGGTTGCCTGGAAGAGATTGCTGGCTTAGCAATAAGGCCGCCTATTGTGCTTTTTATGTATCATTGTAAACAGTATTGTAATTAATTATTCGGTGTACAATAAAGAGTATTTTTACTTTACTTTAAAATAAATATTTAACTGAGGCCTGAGACTGAGGAGTTGTTTGTTCGTATTCCGCTCGAGAAATAAATCGTTTAATATTTTTCTTTTCTCGTTCTAGTAACAAGACAAAGCTCAGCGTTAAGTTCCGTTAATCAACACGCAATGTCTGAAAGATTCGGCAGAAAATGTGAACCGGAGTGTTTAATTTTTAGGTTCCCTTTGCCTACCCTGGTATACGCGGAATACAGCTTGAAGCTAAAAAAAAGTTTAACTAAATTAATTGTACAGTTTTAAAATATTTAATACAAATTAATTACAGTAAATTAAATTAGAAGAGTTTCCATCATGTCCTGGGAGCTAAGACTTCGAGTAAAAGAAAAGCAAAGTTACAAGGGCGACTGTAAGGCAAGGGTCCTTTGAGCGATTACAAAGTTACGAGAGTCCCTGTGAGGCCTTGGACCTCAACTTCTACTTCGTTTGCCATGTGGGATATTACTTTGGGTAAAACTTAAAAGTATGGCTCTTTCTTTGCATTGGGGACGTTTCATATTATAGTACGAAGAGGTGTGTACGAGTATGTCTATATAGATGTCGCGTGTAATGTTTGTACAAGGGTTAGAAAAAAATAGGTGTCAGCATTATGATTGTATAAATGATAATGTTATTCTACATTTGAAAAGAAAAATATTCTTTTTAGGGTTCCGTATCTTTTAAGGATAAAAGAGACCCATATAAGATCACTTTTGTTGGCCGTCAGTCTGTCATCTGCCTTTATCTCACGATTGATTGGAGATATCGAGTTGAAATTCAAAACATATACTCAGATCTACGGCCCGACGATCTCTTGATAAAAAATATATTTCTATATTTACTTGGAAAAAAGGTATGGCGGTTTATATCGAAAAAAAAACACACATTTCGAAATTATAAAGGAAATCAAAATTAATAGGGTACTTCCGGTTCATCTAGAATTATGAAATTTGGCAGCTAGCATCTACAGATTATAATAATTCAGGAAAAAATCGGAAAATTATATATAATATTATAAAGGAAATCAAAATTAATAATGAATGTATTTCCAATTAACCTAGAATTTTGAAATTTGGCAGCTAATATTTACAGGTAGTATTTGTTCAGGAAAAAAATTGTACTAAAAATAATAGCCTTAAAAGGGGGGACAAAATTTGATAGGTCAAGCTAGGTCAAGTGAGGTATCAGATGAAAGGGCTCTGGCTAAGCTAAGCCTGAATTACAAAAAAAGCTCGAGATCACCAATTTTTCTACAAAACCCTCGGCAAGCCTAACCAGCGCTTGTCCGGTTTTCAAACGTATAAAAATTATGTTAAAGTAGCAGCATTTGAACCACTCTCCCTCTTGGAAACCATCCAAGCACTCTGATCACTACGGGCCGTATTTATGAACCGCTCTCAACTCTGAGGTCGATCTTGAGTGCGATCTTGAAATATCGTTTTCATTTATTTCAATATTAAATCGCTATCGAAAGATCGCTTCCAAATCCCAATCTTAAAGTTGAGAGCGGTTTATAAATAAGGGGCCTAAGCCATTAAGCCAAGTTCTCATCAAGCTACTTCGAAATGTTTATATGTTTTCTAAAAAACTTATTTAATATTATAATATGTCCGTCTGATAGGCGGCCGAGCGCCACAAAATGCTGACAAAGGAGAGATCGGGTGAACAGCGCCGGTGGGAAAGGATTTTTTTCTGTTCCCACACTTATTATTCCATCGTGGAATAGTTAAGTCGTAGGTTAAGTTAGATTTAGTTAGGTTTAGATTCAATATTCTTTCTCCAACATTGAGGACAATTATATAAAAGTTAGATTTAATTTTTGTATTTCAATTTAAAATTTTATTATTATAATATAAATTTACATAACGTAAAAATTTTTCTTAACCCTCCAACTGCAGCCTACGTAACTTGTTGAACAACATAAAAAAAAAATTACATTTCTAAATATTTTTTTGCTTGCCAGTTAATAATTTTAATCATTTTTATTAGGGGACATTTTAAGAATCTGTCTACAGCGATGAAAAGCGAAGCGAAGAAAAAAAATATTAAAAATTCATATTTCAAATTATATTATAATTTTTCTTCCACATAAGTATCTAAATCAATAATTGGACTACAATAGAAAATAAAAATACATATATGTATAATATAACAACATAATGACGTCATATAACAAATTGGGCCCACCGGTCCATTGGTCCATTGTCAGCCGATCTTCGAAGTTCGAAGAGTTTTACTTGAAAACTTGTAAGGACAGACAAACATCGTGTTCAAACTGACGGGATACTTACTCTAGACAAGGATTTTGTTCTACGTCCATATATTGACTATCAATCGCTCTTATATTTACATAATTTATACTTTTCATATACATAAATGTTTGAAACAAAGAAAATCGTGATATTTTTTTTATTATTACATCACGCTGTATCCCGCATATAGCAGGGCAGGCAAAGGGAAATAAGAGTTAAGAATCTTATTTTGCGTGTTCCACAATACAAGGTTCAATGTCTTGAAACGCCGCGCTTTGTTTTGTTGTTACATCGAGGAAATAAAAAAAATATTAAATAATTAATTCCTCCATGTTCTCCCATTGACACTAGTCATGGCGCCGAGGCACAAAAGTGTGATTGTAAGCGTGTCAGGATGCGGGTTCGATTCCCGCTCGAGGAAATAAAATGTTTAATATTTTCATTTATTCGCTCTGGTTAATAGGCAAAGTGCGGAGTTGAGTTGAGCTAAAAAAATCATTCCCCAAGTAAGAATCTAACCCACAACCATCACGCTGTGGTGACACGCTCTAAAATTGTAAAACTTTATAATTATGATTTAAAATATTAAAAAATATTAGGCTTCATTATTAAATGATTTAGGTCAAACGGCTGCGGGTTCGATTCCCTCTCATGATATATTTATCACTCAATTTTTTTTAAAATATATTTTACGTTTTCTAACTTAACTAATCCTACATTATATATATAATATAATTCTATTATAATTTATTTCTATCACACACAAAATTACAACCTAAAACAATTTTGCTTAAGACTTTACCATGATTGTATTACGTTATATTTCTACAAAGCAATGGTGATTAATATATAAAGAGATTTATTATAATATACTGTTCGTCAACGCCTAAACAAATTGATGAAGTGATTCGCAGCTCGAGTAAATTTAATATTCCTCACATAAAATATGCCTCAAAGACATTTTTTATTTGATGACAGTTTCTTATTTGCGAAAGAAATGCGATAAGTAAATTGAAGTAAAATTACTTTATTCTTAAATATTATTTATATTGAGAGACCAGTCATGGCGCAGCGGCACGAGGTGTGACTGTAAAACCGACTGGTTGTGGGTTCGAATCCCACTAGAGGAAATGAAATATTTATTTACATTTATATTTTAATTTCTTCGCTCTGGTGTCGAGAAAAAGCGCGGCGTTGAGTTCCGCAACTCAACACGCAATGCCTCCAGAACTCGGCGGAAAGTGGGAAACGGAGTGTCTTAACACTAGGTTCATTCTGCCTACTTTGCTGTGTGTGGGATAGCTTCGCAGCGTGAAGCTGATTTATTTATTTACTATATCAAGAATTATTTCTTCAAATATAAGAAAAGTCATCATTTTTTAAATATTTTCATGGATAAAAGAAATTCAACCTAAGCAATTCTTTCCATGTATTGTCTCGTGATTGATCCATATAAAATCCTATATGAGAGACAGCGACCTTTTATTCGTGGTTTGCCCCGAGCCTACTGTGACTAATTGAGTATTAAGCCTGAAGGTTGGATAAAGGTTAAGGAGAAAAATACAAAAATCAAGATTGTTTTCTTTTATGTCACCTCAATTTTTGTAGTTCGTGCCCATTTATTTTCTTGTATATTTCTATATATTAGATATGAAATTTGTATTTTTTTTTGACGCTGTATTCGCATGGAGCAGGGTAGGCAGAGGAAATCTGGAGGCATTGCGTGTTGAGTAGAGGAATTCAGCACCGCACTTTGCCTTGACACCAGAGCGAAAAAAAGAAAATATTAAATATTTGATTTCTTAAAATGGAAATCGAACCCACAACCTGTCAAGTTTACTGGGGCATAATCACTTTAGTGCCTCGCCACAACTGTATGGAAACATACTCCATAGTCGATTAAACACTGTCCTATCGATGCACTCCGCACATAACCTTGTCTTTGACTCAAAGGATATTCGAAGCGATTGGTATCTGTTGTTGATTCAACCTTAACAATAAATTAATAAATACAAGGGTAAAGTAGAAATTTTGTATATTACTCTTTTTTATGCTTGTGAGTTTTTTTTTGTGTATCTAACATTAACAAACTCACTTTTGGATACATTGCGTTTTGAATAGCGGAACTCAAAGTTGCGCTTTGTCTTGATACCAGAGAGGACATTAAAATAATTCCGTCAAGTAGGAATCGAAGTCATAACCGTCGAGCTTACAATCAAACGCTTTGATGCTGCGCTGCGACGGCTTCCTTTTTAAAGCTTTTGCTGGTGTAATAAATCATTTTTGATACGAGAAGTGGTTTTCTGAGTGCCTTAATACTTGGTTCCCTCTACCTACTGTGAAATGCGTTACAAAACCCGAAGGTATTTCCTTCAAGTATATAAAAGACTGTAATTACAATTATTATTTAGTAAGTACAAGTTATACCTATAGCTATAAAGTAAAATAAATCACAATAGAATAGAAGATGAATGCACCCGTGAAATCTGCGGGATTGCCTTTTACATTTTATATAGGCTATCATCATACAAAGTGACGATTCGATAGTGGAACGACGCAATCGCGACCCAACAGCTATATATTTCATAGTAAAGTTGTAAATTTTTATTTTGTATATATATTTATTATTAACGCGATGGTTGTGGGTTCCAATGAAGAAGAACAAAAATTTAAGACAAATATTATATTAATTAAGGACCTTTTCAAAAAGGAGCTTTGCAGATTTTTTTTCATAGTGTATTATTTTTATTTGATACTTATATCAGGTGAGTTGTGCAACAATTTGTAATCTGCCATTTTGTTACGGCGGCCATTTTAGATTAAAGCAATATTGTAGTGATTATATATAATTTCATTGTCATCAGAACTGAAATCATATATATCCATATTTCAGCCCAAGCGGACAGTGGGAAGTGGTTCACATTGCAAGCTTGCAAGATTTTACATAAAAAGCTGCGGTCGCTGACACTTTATCCAGAATTAAGACACTCAGTTGCCGAATTAAGACTTTCCGCACAATTTCCGAGACATTACCAATGAGGCCATTTGTGGCGCAGACGCACAAAGTATGACTGTAAACGGGAATAGTTGTGGGTCCAATCCCCACTCGAGAAAATGAAATATTTATTTAAATTTACTCGCTCGGTGTCGAGGCAAAGTGTGGCGTTGAGTTCCGCCGCTCAACACATAAACCCTCCAGAATTTGGCGGAAAGTGGGTAACGGAGTGTCTTAACACTAGGTTTCCCTCTGCCTATCCTGCTGTGTGCGTAATACAGCGTGACGCTGATTTACGTTATGTGTTGAGTTTCAGAATTCTATTTTGTAGCCGCGTTTTGTCTTTTTACCGAAACAAAGCAATAATTATAAGTCACTCCTACGTAAGAATCGCACCCACAACCCTTTTTAATATATATTAAAAAGGGTTATATATATATATATATATATATATATATATATATATATATATATATATATACATATATATATATATATATATATATATATACTTGTATGTGAAATAAGTTGTACAAATTTCAAGCAGTAGTCCGGCTGGCGGCGGTCCAGACTTTTTAGTGACCAAATGCACCGCTATATTTTCAAGACAATTAAACACGTACGCTGGATGGAGTCTTGCACCGTTACCCTTGATAGCGTCGTAAACATATTTTCGATTCTATATATCTTGATTTTAATGTCTTTGTGTCGCATTACAATTTCTAGCAGATTTTGTTTTTTTTTATGTTTACCATTTTTTTTTATTTCATACTTATTAAATATTATGTGATTTAATAAATAATTTAAATAAATAAATTAATAAATCAGCTTCACGCTGTATCCCGCACACAGCAGGGTAGGCAGAAGGAACCTAGTGTTAAGACACTCCGTTCCCCACTTTCTGCCGGAATCTGGAGGTATTGCGTGTTGAGTGGCAGAACTCAACGCTGCGCTTTGCCTCGACACCAGAGCGAAGAAATGGAAATATAAATGTAAGTAAATATTTCATCTCCTCGAGTGGCGATCGAACCCACAACCAGTCGGTTTTACAGTCACACTTTGTGCCCCTGCGCCACGACTGGCCTCTAAATAAATAATTTGATTTTATTATATTTTTACTAAATATCAAATTAGGAGTCTTTACTATTTGAAATAATTAATAAAAACATAACATCCGGCTGTATAAAAACTTAAAATAACAAAAAATAGGACGATTAAATTGATAGAAGAATAGAAAAAAAATTAGTCTATTTATTTAAAACATAATAGTAAATTCATTAATAACCGACTTGGTATTAGATGGATCTCACAAGTATCTACGGTAAAAGGACTCAGTGGCGAGACTTGATTTCTTTTTTACTAGTTATGTTTTAACGGCATATAATAATTACATACTATATATATAAAAGGACTTGTGCTGACTGACTGAGGTAAGACGCACGCAGAGCCGTAACCGCTGATGGTAGAAACGTGAAATTTGGGCAGATGTTTATTTTCATATTCTGGACATCCACTAAGAAGGGAATTTGAAAATTTTAACCCTAAAGGGATGAAATAGGGGTTGAAAGTTTGTATGGAAAAGAAATTTAATCTGCACCGATTTTTATAAAATTTGAAACTCAGACTCTTAAAAATATTTCATTGAACACGTGTTTCATGGTTTTTAAGAATTCACTCCCTAAGGGTTCAAATAAGGGGTTGAAAGTTTATATAAAAAAATCTTTAAATTGCCACCGATTGTTATAAAAATTTTAATTCAGACTGTTAAAAATTTTATTGAACACGTGTTTCGTGGTTTTTTTTAGAATTCACTCCTAATAAGCGGGCGAAGCCGCGCGCGCCCTCTAGTAATTACATAAAAATTTAAAAGCTTGAGACATTATACGATCGTTTACTGTACTTAAATGCATGTTAACAAAAAAAAGCCGCCGCCATTTTGAACAATCCGCCATGTTGGAATCAGAATGACGTCATTATATTTTTCGTATTCTCCTCTTTACACTGAGTTCTAGTGAACATACTTCCATAAACCCACTTACAATATATGCTCACTGTGTTGGTCAAGATAAATTAAAAAAGGCCAAGCTCTAGAAGATTACGTTGTGTCTACATAGTGTTTTAGTCACCACCCTCCGGCTCCATCGTCAGGTCAGCTCACTGCCAACAAAACATTACATTGTCATCTGACTTAAATGTCTGTGCAAAAATAAAAAAAGGTACGTTACATATCTATAAACATATTTATTAACATACGAACCTGTCAAGCTTAATAAAATCTTGTAATAATAATATTTTTTATATATAAAAAAGTCAAAATCATATAAAAAAAGTGTATATAGTCTTTTGCGTTATAATTACTATACCTATAAAATATTAAAAAAATATATTCCGAACAGAGCATTCGAGTTTACACAATGCCATTATAGATGGCGTTGAACGTGTTTAAATCGCGCTTTCGTTACGTTCTGTTGGAAAGTATAAATTTTCAGGCACTTTTGGGTTAACTAACTTTCCGCCGAATGCGGGATAACTTATTTATCTTCACGCTATTTCCCATTTTTTTGGAGCGGACACCTAACTGAGGTGCCGTAAAATAATAAAATTTATAAACATTAAACATAGAATCAAATGCTGTATAAGCTTGTTGAGCCTTCTGCTCAATTTTATAAATTTTTATAACACACGCAGTATGCGGCGGCTGCGTTGTTGTGTTGTGGGTTCGATTCTCACTCGGGGGAATGAATTGTTTAATATCTCGATTTCCTCGCTCCGATATCAAGGTGCATGTAGCAGGATGCGTAAGGGGAACCTAGTAAAGTTGGGCGTTATAACACACAGCAGATAATATAATTCATTATAAATTTCTAATGTTCTAAATTCTAATCATTATTTATTTTCAACACTGACTGTTATTTATAATTCTGACTGTTATTTATAATATTCATTATCTGCTATAAACATGGCGTGTGGCGTGTGGCGCCTCGGTTCGGTCATGATCGGAAATATTTAGTAGTTATTCGGCCTACATCGAGTCCAGCCAAGGTCAAATAAAATAATGATGGTGAACTTCACATCGTACAACCTCGCACAAATATGAGCTTTAAATTAATGGCAGAAAGGCCAAATATTACTTACATTAAAATAACTAATAACAAAAATATTAGTCTGAACTTCGTACATTTTGCCATTGTATTATATTTACGTTGAAAATAATATAATATATATTACAACAGTTTAAAATAACAGTTAAAAAAATATAATATAATGAATAATGCATTATAAAAATATAACAGTAAGGCCCAACACTAGAACCTAGTGTTAATGCACTGCACTCTCCGCCGAATTCTGGATACATTGCGTGTTAAGTGGCTTTTGCAACTCACGCCTCGCTTTTGTCTCGATAATTTTTATATTTTATCAAAAAAAATCACGCTGCCTTCTCATTAACAAAGTAGGCAGAGAGAACCTAGTGTTAAGACACTCTGTTCTCCACTTTTCGCTGAATTTTGCGTGTTGAGTGGCGAAATTCAAGGCCGAGCTTAAAAATAAAAATATTCATAAATTATAATTCATTGCCCCGAATTGGGAATCGAACCCATAACCGTCGCGATAAAAGAGTCCTTATCGCAAGGGGTATCCTTCTCTTATTAACAGCTTATACTAATATTGAAACTGTTATTCAATAGAAGAAAGCATGATTGAAGTAAAGAAATATATTTTTTTCAACAGTATAAAAATATTAATATTTCATAAGGCATAGATAGAATTTCTCATTTTATTTTTTTTGCAGTATGCAGTAGCTACGTCTAGAGGATATAGAACATTTACATAACCACTGTAATGTACTAGGAGTATACTTTCTTTTCTTTTCATGAATTTCTTTTTTATGAAAAATAAAATCAAATAATGTCTGCAATATCATTTCTCTTTCAATATTTTTTTAAATATTTATAAGAAGAATTCTAATGCAAGTGCTTTTAGGTGTTTTTTTAATGTATGAGTTTACATCAATACATTTTTTCAGCTTCAAGCTGTATCTCGCATATAGTAAGGTAGGCAGAGGGAACCTTGTGAACATTCCGTTTCTGTTCCGCGGTTTCGCCCGCTTGTACTACACGTTAATTTATTTTCTCATCAGAATTTATTTTATCATTTTAAGCACAATATCCCTCATCCACATTGATAGCTAATGTATCAGATAATACAATACCTCGCATTATACTATCCGGTATTGTGATGATTATATTATAACAATAAACATAATACCTATTTAATAAAATATAATTATTAATAATTTTGTATTAGCGCTATACTTTTATTATTTGTAAATATAATTATTTAATATCGAATAATGGATCGTGTTTAAATATAAATTGTAAAAATGGAGAATAAGAATAGAATTTCAGAAGAGTATAAAATAGCATGTATCGATTGTACGATGTTCACTTATTTGTAAACCTTTGGAATAAAAACATAGTTATAAACTCTTGTTTTACTTCCGTCCCACTGAAGAAAGCTCGCCATCCAACTTCGTTACACTAAAGTTTCAGCCAATTCAATAAAATTCTTATTTTGTAGCAATATTGTCAACTTCACGCTGTATCCCGCACACAGCAGGGTAGGCAGAGGGACCCTTGTGTTAAGACACTCTGTTCCTCAGTTTCTGCCGAATTCTGGAGGCACTGCGTGTTGAGTGGCAGACCTCAAAGCCGCGCTTTGCCTCGACACCAGATAGAAGAATTGGAAATATACATTTAAATAAATATTTCATCTCCTCGAGTGGGGATCGAACCCACAACCAAACTGTTTTACAGTCACACTTTGTGCCCCTTCGCCACGACTGGCCTCGAAAACTTAAACTCGATTATGCCGTTGCGAAGATTACCATGAACAAACGCTCAAACAAATGAACACAATTTTTAAAAGTAATTATTTTGCGTTCTATTACAAATTAAAATGAAATCAAAATCAAATCAGCTTCACGCTGTATCCCGCACACACCGGGGTAGGGAGAGGAAACATAGTGTTAAGACACTCCTTTTTAATATCTATTACAAATGTTCTATGTTATTATAAATGCCTCCAATAACAAATTTTCTCATATATTTATCATGTACAGATAGCGATGAGTTACAGTTTTATTATATGTAGGTATAGTTGTAAATAATTATAATTGGAATATAAATTACTACAAAAATAATTAGTATATATATTTACCTAAAAAATAGGTTCCCCTCTGCCTGCTGGCGTACCTACCAATACATGCTTAAAAAATCTATAACATAAGATTCATATGACCATTTGACCATTTAAGAATAACAAACAAAAGAGCCGAGTGTGTAAAAGTGACAGAAATCAAGCTTAAGTTGGGTAAATATTTTTTTAGGTACCGACTTATTCGGCAAGAAAGTCTTTGTATTCTCACGAACACCTTCTGTAAAAGGATCTATCTTTTTTTTCTTTATGTCACATAAGGAATTGTTCGTTGTTGTTAAATATATTTAATGTCATTTTGAAAATACATCCAAATAGATCCTAAATAAATAGAAGTTTTTAAGATTGTTTTTAGACATATTACTTTTATTTTTCACTTCACAGAGGGAACCCAGTCTTATAAAGTGGACTTTACCACCGGGTTTTCAAGATATTGCTTGTTTAGTGGCGCAATACAAAGCTGCTCTTTGGCTTATTACCAGAGCGAAGAAATGAATTAACTATTTCATTTCCTCGAGTGGGGATCGAACCCACAACCAGTCGTATGTACAGTAACACACTTGTGCCCCTGCGCCACGACTGGCCTTAGTTTAATTATAAAGAGGCTTATTCTGAATGAATAAGATCGCTTTAGAGATTAAGTAGGCCGTACAATTTACACAGAATAACCGTCTAAAAGACTTTTCCTTTACGCTTGAGATGATCTTAAAAGGTGTTTCGTTCATTCCACTGAAATTTTCATAATTATCAAAATGTTGCATTTTTTCACAGAATTTGTAGAGGAGATTTGGAAAAAAGGTGAAAGTTTACTGCTCAAGTATTAGTAATTTTTTTTTGAGTTTTACAGTAAATTAACTGAATACATAAAATTTGGTTTGAACACAAAGTTTGGTATAAATATTGTACCAGAATCATAAATATGAATATGGCTATATTAAGAAAACGTTACGTTAAATATTAAAAAAAGTAACAGCTGACTACAAAGAATACTAATGTCACTGTCTTTTTATCAAAAAGCTAAAAATATGATGACTGTATAAAAATTAAAAAGAAAAAAGAACTTATATTTTTAAACATTTTTAAAGTGTTATTCCACACTTAGGAAAGAAAAATACTTATTTAGAAAACGTATAAAAATTTGAACGTGGCGGGACTCGAACCCGCGCCTCCTGGAAACCGACCAGGCGCTCTGACCACTAAGCCATACGTTCTATCCAAACTACGTCGAAATTTTTATACGCTTGTTACAACTTATTTATGTTGTTAGCATCTCTGTAGGGAGATTTTTACAAATTTTCGCTACCCAAAGATAATACTTGATAAGACTATAGACTATAGATAAGACTTAGAATTATTGTTTTGGCCAGAGAGAATACTATTTTTTAAAATATTTTTAAACATTTTTAAAGTGTGTTATTCCACACTCAGGAAAGAAAATTACTTATTTAGAAACTACTTTGGGTAGCGGAAATTTGTAAAAATCTCCCTACAGATGGGCCTGGTCGGTTCCAGGAGGCGCGGGTTCGAGTCCCGCTACGTTTAAATTTTTATACGTTTTCTAAATAAGTAGTAAGAAGAACTTATTCCATTACAGAAAATAAAATGTTATTACGTACATTTCATTCCTCGAGTGGGAGTCGAACCCACATCGCACCCCGTATCGTGCTTACAATCGCACGACTGTGGCCATGCGCCACGATGACCATTTATACTTTATGGATACACGAAAGCTGATAATAAATATAAAACATGTTTATGCTGGTTTTTTTGGTATTATACCTCACTTAGATTTACAATTTTTTTTGTTTATGAAAATATTTTCTATACGAAAGAAATAAACAACATTGTAAATAGACAGAGATACCTTGTACGTTTTATTGTTTCAAGAAGCTCAAAATAAGAAAAAAATATTTATGTGGGTTCGATTCCCACTCGAGGAAATGAAATATTTAATATTTTCACTTCTTCGCTCTGGTGTCGAGGCAAAGCGCGGCGTTAAGTACCACCACACCAATTTAAAAATGACCTAAAAAAACTACAAAGTAATAAATGTACAAAATGTCTTAATTTTTTCAAGGATTTTAGTTGCAAGAATTAATCAATAAAATCGCATGCTCAATTTGTCAATAGTAATTCTAGTTTGCTAGCACTACTGTGTTTCAGTTTCAGGGACAATAAAAATGGTCAATAAATTTCATACATTTTATTTCAAGGCTATATATGTGTGCATATACATTAATTTTATAGATGATAAAAATTAAATAAATATTTCATTTCCTGGAGTGACGAACCAAGTCGATTTTTTTTATAATATTAGTAGCCCTAAGCTTGAAAATCAAAATATTATATACTAATATAATATTCAAGTTCTAAATTTGACTTAACTATTTTTTACAATCAGGTACTAAACCAAATATCACCCAATTAGTTCCAGTAAAACGTGGTAGTAAACTTGCAAATATAATAAAGTCTGTACGTAAAAATTATCGACTAAAATTTAGTATTTGGATTTTATCCCAAGTGAATATAGACCTCGACGTCTTATAGATTATTTTGTTGATGTACATTTTACTTGGCTCCTATATCTCAAAAATTCGGCGGAAAGGGCGTTCCACACTTTATATATACTTTGTATACACATATATACTTTTTTTAAGACACTCCGTTGAGTGTCTTATCACTACGTTTCCTCGGTATACTCTGCGTTATGCTAACGCACACGAGATACAGCGTGAAGCTAAAACAGAAACAAAGTAGATCAAATTATCAAATAACTTAGCGACAAAAGTAATGGCAAGTAATAAATTCTGTATTTTTAAATTTATAATACATATTTTTTTTTCATTTCAAGCAAAATTTTAAACTCAAATCTAATTATAGCTTACTTTAAAAGTAGGGTAAGAATTATAATCTTTTATACTATCTAAGTAGAGTTTATTTAACTCCTGCAGTTAAAAAACCATGTACATTAAAACACCACGAAGATAACTGAAACTTCTGAAATGGAGTGGTATTTATAACTTTACTTTTTCAGCCTTAAGCTCCATTCACATAAGAGAAGCAATTACAATATTATTAAAATATATTAAAAAGTACATCATTCCACATCGTAGTTAATGTTGATTAGGGTTTGAGGTTCAAATTCCTATCCGAAGGACAGAATTTTATACATTTATGTAGAACAGACAAAACTAGATTTCGTCAATCAAGACATCAGTTTCCATATCTATTTTTAAAATTACATATTTGCTCTTCTTGAGACCGCCGTGGCGCAGAAACACAAGAGTCGGACTGTAACGTGACGATTGTGGGTTTGATCCCCACTCGGGGAATAAATTATTATTTATTAATAAGTTCATTTCTTCGCTCTGGCATCAAGGCAAAACTCTTCGTTGAGTTCCGCCACTCAACACGCAATGCCTCTAAAAATTCGGCAGAATGTGGAGGACGGAATATCTTAACACAAGGTTCCCTCTGCTTACTCTGCTATATGCGAGATGAAGCTGATTTATTTTTCTTCATACTTCTCAAAGTTTAGGTGATACGGGGCCAGGAAAAGACGGATAAACCATTATAAATTTTCAATCCGCACATCTGTAAGTACCGTAACATCGCGTGTTGTCTGAAGCCGTTTGAGTAACACTGACGGAACTGCTTTAAAGCACGCGAGGGTATGAGGGTATCTTTGAACTCGTTCCAAAAGCCTTTACGACTAAACTATTATAGCTTTATGTGTGTTATTGTGAGAAATAATAGTATCATTTGCTTTATTGCGCCATCGTGGCGCAGTGGCGGAAGCGTGTGACTGTAACCACGGTTGTGGGTTTCCAATCTGATAAATGAATTATTAAATATTTTGATTTTCTCGCTCCGGGAACAAGGCAGAGTGCGGCGTTGATTTTCGCCATTCAACACGTATCTATATCTCGAAATTTTGACAATAGCTTACCTTTGCTTTTATGCTGTAAGCAGGATTCAGCGTGAAGTAAAAAAAAAGTTTTATTTATACGCACCCATTGTATAATTTTTGGCTAGGATGCCAAAAATTTTGTTTCACTTAAAGAAATTACTTTAGGGAAGAATAAGTTTATGCATTATTAAGTTAGAAAGTAGTTGCATGGAAGGTGTATGTTGTGTTGTTTGTTGTATTCACACTTAGTGAATAAAAAAAAAAATGTTTTTTTTCGAATTTAAATTTTGACTAAATATTAATAATTTAATGCGCTATAATTGAGATTTGAGATTTTGTGTATAATACCATAAAAAACATAAACATGAAATAATAGCCAAGTAAAATATTAAGCCAGTTGAGGCCAGTCGTGGCGCAGTGGCACAGGGTGTGACTGTAAAACCGACTGGTTGTGGGTTCGATACCCACTCGAGGAGATGAAATATTTACTTAAATTTATATTTCCATTTCTTCGCTCTGGTGTC
>DWLH01000996.1:0-15028 GCA_018249795.1 Heliconius telesiphe telesiphe
GTACAGTTGTCTAAATATAGACCAATAATACCGTTATTTGATAATTGCCATTTCGTTCGAGTATATTCGATGCACTCTGTGAATCACGCGTAGGTAGTCCGCTTATTGCATTTAGATATTGTAATGTGCAGATTAAATTTGTACGTCAAAGGTTATAAATTTCCTTTTATTAATGAAGACTTGAGGACATTTGTCTATAATTAACATACAAATGTATGATTCAATTTAGGAACAAAGGCCTGTTGTGGCGCAGAGACAACGACGCGCTAAGTTGTTGGTTCAATTCCCACTCGAGGATGTGAAATATTTAGGAATAGATGTTGAGTTCACACAATGCCTTTAGAGTAAGGCGAAAAGTGAAGAACGAAAGTGCTTTAATAGTAACGGAGTGTCTTAACACTAGGTTCCTTGGTTTTCTCTGACTGAATATTTCTCTACTGACTGTATACGGAAAACAGGATAAAACTTATTTTATTTTTTGATTTTGCATTGGTACGTAGGAGTTGGTGTATGTACACCTAACTTTTCAAATAATTTTCACAATTAGTATCAGAAACTGTGTAATGACGCGAGAGCTTTTAGTACTGTAATTACTTTTGATGATCGCACTAAATAGGGCGTGATAATAACAATATATACAAATGTATTTGAATTACAGCAATTATAACATATTTGAAGTCAGAAAATAAGTAAGATTAAAAGTCAGAATACAGCTGTTTTATATTGACAGTAATATATATTTTTAAAATTAAATTAAAATTAAATCAGCTTCACGCTGTATCCCGCACACTGCAGGGTAGGCAGAGGAAACCTAGTGTTAAGACACTCCGTTCCCCACTTTCTGCGGAAATCTTAAGGCATTGCGTGTTGAGTGGGAGAACTCAACGCCGCGCTTTGCCTCCACACCAGAGCGCACACAGCAGGATAGGAGGAGGAAAACTAGTGTTGAGACACTCGGTTTCCCATTTTCCGCCGAATTCTTGAGACATTGTGTGTTGAGTACACTCGGCACCGGAGCAAAAAATTTAATTTCTTCAAGTGAGGTCAAACCCACATTACACACACACAAACATTCACATTACACACACACACACTTTGTAACAGTATGTACCTTGGGTATAAGTTAAAAATAAATAAATAATAAAATAAAATATGCATGGCAATACACATAAATAACATAGTAAATCATGAATATACAAACTATATATTTTTAATACCATATTAATCGAGATGAGTTCGTGTATTGTCGCCCCGAGTGTCGCAACCGTTGTTCCGTCTATATAGTGGGTAGTGATGGCCGTAAGGCAGCGGTCGAGTCGAACTCTTAAGTACTCCGGTACTGATATATATGATGCACATAAAGACTCGTACCAAATGTATAAGAAATATAACATAATAATTCGAACGAAGCCTATGATGGCACGATCTATTAGGATCGAATTACTTATAAAGGCAATATATGTGTAGGACCGACACATATTGTGGATCAAAGTTATCTTTGGCCAATATTTTAATATTGAGTGTTGCTTGATGTCGCGGAGGCTGACGTTATGGGCTGATACCGTCTCGCAGTACGCTCGCGGTACGTAAGCTATGCTTGTATGGCGTTGGTCATTGACATATTGTATACCACTTCTACGACTTGGTATACGATTAGTACGTATGTAGTAGTGTCCGCCTTCGGTTCGAGACACGACTGTGGGGTGTGTGCCGTGCGTTTATTTAGCATACTGGCCGCCTTGTGGCAGTGCGTTCGTTCCAATAACTCATATTGATCTCACAAATCAATCAACATCACGAATCATCATTCTAATATAATATTAATATAAACAAGCGTAACAAGTACCTTCAGACTGATCACACACAAACGTCCCGGAGAGTTCAATAAGACTGTTGCAGTCGCAGTCTGGTAGGAATTCACGGTGTAGAGGTGGGGCGGTGCCCTTACTCTTTCTTCCTTTTATTATAACTAGCTCGCAGTTATAGTGAAGAAGAATATAGGACGCGCTTTTGGCTTTTCTTCGGAAGAGCTTCGAGTTATGACAATGTTATATTGTCGAGTTTCAGTTATTTGAATAAACTTTTGATGGCAAATATTTTATTAAGGCGATACCTTCTAATGGCATAAATAAAATTCTTAACACTGTTACCTCTGAATCTCTAAAAGATTTTGAGTTCTTCACGATCACTACTATAAATGATTCTAACCACTAGACACATCACGAGCCAAGGCGTTATTTATTAAATAATATTTTCAAAGGTGTTTGGGATATCAGTTACAACTTGTGTCCCTGCGCCACGACTGGCCTCAGTGTACAGTGTATATATATTTGACCGACATTATTAGTGACGTGCAACAAATATTTTTTATTAAATTGTTTCTCATTATTGATATAATATAGTTATATGTTAATATATAATATCACAATAACATTAAAATGTAAGTATGTTTTACAAATGTAAAAATGTTTTAC
Organism: Heliconius telesiphe telesiphe; assembly: GCA_018249795.1. Classification (NCBI taxonomy): domain Eukaryota; kingdom Metazoa; phylum Arthropoda; class Insecta; order Lepidoptera; family Nymphalidae; genus Heliconius; species Heliconius telesiphe. The sequence goes on from DWLH01000996.1 coordinate 2,475, forward strand.
ATTATATAAATTTGTTATTACAATCATCACATTTTTTGTTTTGTATTGGATAGTTCTTTTATCGAGGAATGCTATATTAAATTAAATTGGTCCTACGCTTCAATATAAATCCCTCTCCCAGCAGTCAGAGTTGCCTCGGACGCTCAGAATGTGTAATATGTCTTAGACAGCTCTTAAGTATAGCCGTGAGTAATACCTAGCAGAGGTAAAACATTAAAAGGACTCGAGGAAAGTCGTGGCTCAGGGGCACAAGCTTATGACTGTAAGCAAGACAAACTTGTCTTGCTTACAGTCATACCTACAACTGTAGGTTGGAATCCCACTTAAATAAATGAAATATTTAATATATTTATTTTCACGCTCTGGATACGAAAGAAAGCGTGAAGTTGAGTTCCGCCACGCAACACGCATTGCTTCAAGAATTCCGCAGAAAGATGGGAACGGAATTGTATTATTAAGAGGACGGAGTGTCTTAACACTAGGTCTGCGGTTTCCTCTGCCTATCCTGAAGGAAACAGCGCTACATCCTGAAGGAAACAGTTCTGCCACTCAACACGCAATGCCTCCAGAATTCGGCAGAAAGTGGAGAACGGAGTGTCTTAACACCCCTCTTTTTTCATTTTTTTGTTCCCTCTGCCTATTCTGCTGTGTGCGGGATACAACGTGGGGCTAATTTTTTTAATATAATACTGGGTTGTATGATTCTAAATACAACTACGCCTATATATAGCTATTTGACATACATACTCCTATTTGCCGAGCACAAAAGTTAAAAAAATAAGTAATTTTTTGTAACAGTACACAGTGGAAACACAATATTCAGTTTTTTTATTATTTTGAAACCTTTTTTTTCCAAACAAAAATGTAAATCAACTCTCAGTTGAGTGAATGTTATAGAATTACAAATATTTTATTTTATAACCACTGGGAGGAAACTTCGCAGGAAAGTTCCTTCAGAGGAAACTCTGCACTTTCTGCTTGAATTTGAGACATTACATGTTGAGTGTCGGCACTAAGCCGTGCTTTATCTTTGAGCCGTTTTTATCTTTTATCTTGTGAGAACTAGGAAACTAAAAAAAATTAAATATAATATTTCATTATTTATTATTTATTTATTAATAATAATTCATTATTTAAATGGCGGAACTCAACGCCGCGCTTTGCCTCATTACCAGAGCGAGTATACGAAAATATGTAATTTACTCGAGTGGTAATGGAATTCACAACCTCTCGCGTTTATAGTCGCACGTTTATGCCCCTGCGCCACAACTAGTCTCATATTGTACGAATAAAAAACCGGACAAGCGCGAGTCAGGCTCGCCCACCGAGGCAAATTGAGGTTTGAGGATTGCAAGAGGCACCGACAATTTGAGGTCGCGCTTTGTCTAAAATTCAGGCTTAGCTTAGCGAGAGCCCTTTCATTTGATAACTTACTTGAACTAGCGGCTTTAATACCAAATTTTACTCTCTTTTTAAGGCAATTTGTTATTTTATGATTTAACCACAGATGTATATCTATGTATATATTTTCTGTTTTTTTCTTGATTTAATACTACTTGTAGATGATATCTTCTTTTTTTTCATATTTCATTATTCTATGTTAACCGGAAGTACCCTATTAATTGATTCCCTTTATAGTGTCGAAAACGCATTTCTTGCCACATAAATGGTCATATGTTTTTCTTAAGTAAATGTAGAAATACGTTTTTAGGAGATCTGGGTTATACAGGTGGAAGTGTAAGCACCACTTTAAATGAAACCACAGTTTTAACTACTCTATAAAAGCCTAATATAAATCAGAAAAAAATAAATTCCCAAAAATTAAAAGTTATTTTTTCAAACAAAATAAATAATAAAATTGTCGTTTTAATATAAAACGCCATTTGTAAGGACGACGCACGCATACATAAACCTATCAAAGGAACACTGCCGCACACGCCTCATTCCGAAATCGAGTCGTTACGACTCGATAAAGTTCAAAGTTGTTTAACCTTTAGTAGTATTTTTGTAGTAGTAAGTGTTTACGTTATTGGGATCTATACGTAATCGCGTCACACGAAATACAGGTATGGATAAAAATCGTGAAATGAAAAAAAAATCCTACATCCAAAGTGTTGAGGCATCTTGATTAATTTCTTTAGGTATGGGTTTGAAATATTTTAACCTATATGCTGTTTCCGTAAAAGGAGCGCTGCCTCTTCTTCCCTGTATATGGTTGTAATTTCAACTCGATATCTCCAAGAGCTCCTGAGATAAAGGCTCTTGACAGACAGACAGATGCACAACAAAGTGATCTCTTATAAAGGTTTCTTATTTCCTTAAAAGATACGGAACCCTAAAAATTATACAAATTTATATCGAAATTCACATTGAACACGCTTTGTTAGGTTCAAACGTTGCACCTGAGGTTTCGTGCTCGGTGAACCACGTAAAGCTATCAAGAATATAGCAGGAAGACTTTAGAAGTTCCACATTACAATTGCTTCTTTTGACTAAAAATATAACCTTGCTATTTTCTTTTACTGTAAAATACATCTTATTATTTTTTCAATACCACAGATATTAGCCAGTCGTGGTGCAGGGACTTAAGCATGCGTGTAAACGCGACAGTGTGGGTGCGATTCCTCCTGTAGAATTCGACGGAAAGTGGAGAACGGATGTGTCTTAATGGGAACGGAGTGTCTCAACACTAGATACATACAGCGTAGAGCTAAAAATACAAAAAAAAATTATATGATTGACTTTTATCGTTGTTTATTGTGAATCAATGTTCGTTTCAAAAAAGGTTTTCTAATTAATATTTACTTTTATATGCGTAAATTGTAAACTTGTTTTTTTTTTGCTTTTTTTGCATTTATTTGATTGTATTTAGTTTGATGTCAACGCTCATAATAATTAATATATACCTGAAAAGCTACTTAATAATATATTTATATTGTCATCTAAAAAAGTAAATTTCTTTTGAGAAAAAAAAAACTCCACAACGAAATCGTAAACCACGCACGCAACTCCGCTCCTGGAAGCTAGTAAATACATTATAAAAACGTGTCCATTCAATCTCACACATTAGGCCCTAACTCATACACTCCATACAATATTCAAATATATGTACATATATTGGTAAATTGCTTTACTTTCCATTCGTATTTCCAAAGTATAGCTGTGAACATTTGTATGCTAACTTCTGGTTAGGGGTTTCGAGGGAATTATTACTGGATTGCGTTTTTCTCGATAGCTTCCATACTTAAGTCGAGTCTATAATGGCGGTATTTATGAGGAAACTTTATCAATCGTTGCTTTAAAGTTAATATTTTCGTTAAAATACTGGTGATATCTGTTTATAATTTTTCGTGGTATATTTTGAATGTTTTGTTTTGTAATAATACGTTAATTTTATACACTCTCAAGGGCTTTCATGAATTTTAACAAGATTTTTGGTAGCTCAACTTACTTATCTTGAGTAAATTGTTCTTTTTTTTTTTAATTTTTAGCCCAATTACAATAATATGTTAATTCAATCCACGAGTCACTAGCCGTGGTTTTGGGTTAAATTTCCAGTCGGGGAAATATAATATTTAAAGTTATTAATTCTTAGATTATATATTAATTAATAAATATATATATATATATATATATATATATTTATTTATTTAGTTCTACTATTATGGATGTTTATATAACTTTCACGCAAAACTTACTCAATAGTTTTAAATAAAACCTTACAGTAATATAGCTTGTAGGTACATCAGAATAACACATCTGCAATTAATATATTGTTTTGTTTAAGCGGGCGAAGCCACGATTGGGTCGCATGTATTTGATGAATTATATAAAAAAAAAATATATAAAATATATATAAAAGTGATTCTTATTCATCATATTAGCATCATCCGTGAAAAACAAGCCTTATACAATTTTGGAACCTGATTATAGCAGACACCTGCTTACTACTTTCTATAACATAATATCATAGGCACTTTTTTTTTAATAAGCACTTTATCTATTTAAATACGGTTTGTAGGCCGATGACTTCACTATAGTTATTTCTGGGTGACAACGCATAGTTTTTATTGCTGACATTGAGAGTATGGGGGAATTAAATGACAGAAACTTTGTTATTTATGGGCGAAAACTTAAAATTGAAATTGAATTAAATTGACATTGGAAATACGATGAATACGTTAAAATTAAATAACATACTTGATATTTTTTCAGCTTATTGCTTTATCTGGTATTGCAAGGTAGACAGAGAGACAAGACACTTTAGTCTCTGTTTTCCGCCTGAATTTGAGACGTTGCTTGAGTGATAAAATTTAACGCTGCGATTTGTCTTATCAGAGCGGACAAAAATAAAATGTATTAATATAATTAATTATACCGAGTCCCAATTCTAGAGGCATTGAGTATTTAGTGGCGCAACTCAACGCCGCGCTTTGCCTCGTTACCAGAGCGAGGAAATAAAAATATTAAATCAGTCTTATAAAAAATATACAATACCTCAAAATGTTTCTGGCATAACAAATCGATGTTTTTAAATTTATATTTACAAATTAAAAGCCGATAGATGGACAGACGAAAAAATTATATAACTTTTTCAATATTTACTATTGCTATCACTTACACCAACCAACCTTCGCATGGCCTAAAACAATTTATATTTTTTTCTTTCTTTGCAATTGGTTTTTGATGGATATTGACTTGTTTTTTTAGGTTTTTCGAGTGTGTACTCGTACTAGTACAGGTTTTGATGTATACAATTACGCACCAACAACACTTGTGGTTGATTGTTTATAAAATTTTTCATTGCAAAAAATGTCATGTTCTTTTTAATTGTTTATAGCTTCACGTCTTTTTTTTGCATGAAATAGACAGAGGGCACCCAGAATTAAGACATTTCGTTCCCCATGGTCCGTCCAATTTTTAAGACATTGCGTGGAACCTAGTGTTAAGGGACTCTGTTCTCATTAAAACCGTTCCCCAATTTCCACCTAATTCTGGAGGCATTGCGTGTTGAGTGTCGGAACACATCGTCGCGCTTTGCCTCATAATATAAATGAAAATATTTCATTTCCTCGAGTGGAAATCAACCACAAAACCTGTGACGTTTAGTCCCACGCCATAACTGAGCAGTTGTGGAGCAGGGGCACAGGCGTCCTAAGAGATTTGATGAACACTATGTTCTTTATGCCTTTACTCATATTAAATAGTAACAACTAGGTATGTTTACTTGATAAATATGAAATTGTATAATTTACAATGTACTAATTAATTTAAAAAGTAATAGAATACATATATTAAATTAAATAACTAATCTTACTCACTAGGACTTTTTGACTTTTGGAACCATTCTTCAAAGTGACTGAGGCTTCTACGCCACCTCGAATATTCTAACGAAATCAATTAAATCAAGCGAAATTGGCCTTTATTTAGTCATCACTATAGCATATATCCGTAAATTGATATTTTCTTCAATATATATCCTGTACTTCAGGAACCCCTGTCACACCTGCGTCGACCGCAAATAATTTATGAGGGACAAAATTGAGAGACCAGACAGGTGTATGTATGGTAGTTACTTTATGACCTTATGTAAAAAATTAATTGTAATAATCGTAAAGTTTTGTAAGGTCTGTGCCGGGTTGAATATTAAGAGACTGTTCTAGCGTAATGGAAATTTTATTGTGGTATTTGTGTAAGTAATAATTATGGATAAATCTTGTGTAAATATTTTGGGAACTATATTTTTTTTAAATTAATGAATTAAATGACATTAAATCAGCTTCACGCTGTATCCCGCATACAGCAAGATAGGCAGAGGGAAACTAGTGTTAAGACACTCCGTTCCCCACTTTCCACAGAGTTCTGGAGGTATTGTGTGTTGAGTGGCGCTCCTCAACGCCACACTTTTACCTCGACACCAGAGCGAAGAAATGAAAATATAAATGTAAATAAATATTTCATTTTCTCGAGTGGGGATCGAATCCACAACCAGCAGGTTTTACAGTCACAATATGAGCCTCTACGCCACGACTGGCCTCAATTCAATCAATTTTTTTTTTTAAAACATGGGCCTTTTGTGATGTACGAGTAGGTACGCATTTAAATCGATCGCTTCATCCAAGAAATTTCATCGTATGGTATATTATAGCTTTAAAAAGTACAATTGGTGCAGGGACACAAGCGTGCAGCGATCAAAATGATAGTTGAGAGTTCGATTCCCCCTCGAAAGGAAATTAAGTCTATATTTATAATTATATTAAAATCGTAACGAATCAGTGTTTGTACATAAAAAATCAACAGAAGCCGCAAACGGTTCGCTAGTATTTTCTTTTCTAATACAGACTAGATAATACAGATTATATACATAGTATATAATAAAACAGTAAAAATATTTTGTCTGAAATGGATAGAGGGACACTTAAAAAGAATAATAGAAAGCAAAAATATATATTTTTAATTTCTTGTCTGTCTGTCTGTCTGTCTGTCTGTCAAGATGGTCACGTTAATCTCTGAAAGTACGATTTACTTAAAAGTTTCACCAATTGCTTTGTTTTAACTAAACTTAACATTTAGAGTTTGTTTCATCAAAATCATTTCATTAAGAAAAAGTTATCGTCATTTGAATGAACTCAAGGCATTAGTTTGCCTGCGAATGTTATATAGCAAACGCGCTCGTAAGATTCTTGGCTAAATAATTATATTCGAAACGTCTTGGTTATATGACTGTTAATAAAAATATATATTTTTAAAGCACTATTGTTCAGAGTACAAACAATAAAGTAAACAAAATTGAATTGTTAGTGAAGGTTACCTTCATAAATCATAACAGTTAAGTTTAAGTCGTAATTAATTCAACACACAGATAAAGACTGATTTGATCTTCAAAGAAATATTAAGTAAATACATAGATTCTTCGGTTCGTTCATTCGTTTGAAATAAGTCTATATACAAATGCCTAAAAACATCCTTTCTACATGTAGTCTGTAATAATTACATATTTACCAATTTACATTAAGCTAATTATATATGTAACTAATTTAAAAACTGTACAAGAGTTAATATGCTATCATTACAGTTATTTTACAAAGAATATTATAAATCCTTCCAATCAATAATTTAACATCTAAGGCTGTTTCTGAAGGAGTAAATTAAATTTCTTATTTAGAAAACGTATAAAATTTTTAACGTAGCGGGACTCGAACCCGCACCTCCTGGAAACCGGTAGGTAGCCTGGTAGGTTTCCAGCAGGCGCGGATAAGTATTTTTCTTTCCTGAGTGTGGAATACGGCAGTTCTCCTAAAATTGTTATTTTTAACCAAAAATTATGTCTTTTTTAAAACCAGCGTGTAAAGACGTAATTTTGCTGTGAGATGTAAGCTTGGACATTATAATGCACGTTTATTGAAGTGGCATCTATGAACCACCCCTATTTATTTTATAAAAGGAATTTTAAAAAAATGTGTTAATACGGACAATGACGATTAGTGTAGAATAATGATAAGCAACTGGAGAAAAATGATGCTGTGGCACCAACAATGATTCTTTACAACAGAATTGAAATTAAATACTTACTTATTTAGCTTGTATTGCTAGTGGGAAAGTCAACAAAGAACGGAACCCCAAACGCTACGGTCTCTGTATACCTCTTTCACCTAGTCCACTATCATCAACTTTTCATACATCATCTGGGGCATCCTCATGCTTTTTACGTGATATTCCTCCTTGAGGATCTTTGATGCTGTATTTTCGAAAGTCAACCAAGGTCTCCCCCTACCTTTGTTACCGTTCACTTTTTCTTCATTAATCTTTTTTGCTATTCCTTCATCACCAATCTATTCGCACGTTCTACTACATTCTCACCGTGAAAAGTATGATTGACTTATTCCTAGCGGATCAGTATATTTATAAGGTTAAGTTGTGGACACACGAGTGCTTAAGATGTTATCCTGGGAACAGACCAATAGAGAGTTGTTGCTACAATAAGGAGTCTGTTTAATTTTGAGCTACGAGACGTCCAAACTTGGAGTCGAATTATCGCAGAAGAAGCTGGAAGTTTTAAGATCCAATGATCAAAGAAGAATAAATACTTCCAAAATATTAGATATCTTTGATACAGAAAAAGGAAATGATGAAGTATTATAGTTAAGAATTATATGAGAAAAACAGCGACAGAAATATGTGATAAATGAAAACGAAGTTTTAGTAAAAAGCACGATAAATGGTGGGATGATAAAGTGAAAGACACTGTAGAGAAAAAAAATCATAAGGCCTCAGATAAATCTTTTTAAAAAAGAAAAAGGATAAGCTACAAAAGCACCAAACGAAAGTACTGATAAATATGAAGCGTGAAAATTCTGAGAAAGAAATAAATAAAATGTTAACGAGCAACATTTCTAACGAAATTTTTGTAATTCCTAAGGTTGTTTACTAATTTGCCACACATTTAAGTATATTAGTAGTAGCACACATTTAAGTATAGTAGTATATTGTAAGATATTTTGGGAGACTACCTCGGTAAAATACTTTAATCGCTTCCCTTGCTGTAAAGTCCTCTTATAGAGATCACTCAGCCTGTGTGCGAGAAGGAAAAGGCACGTCTCACGTATTGAATAAGGTGAAGTGACATGCGAGGGTAAATTTCCTTTCCAAAGAAAGTCTTCTCTTAAAGAAGGAACAGAGCCTGTTTTTGCATTTGAAAGAAATAAAGAAAAGACGCACAGGCGTATTGCTGCCGGTAACAGATTTAACGGTACCTTAGATGCATTGATAAGACCGTGAAATAACAGAATAGTTGCACGTTTCGGTACACTGTGCAATACTGACGAACGACTGATATAGGGCAGCGGAACGTAGGTGTTGCAGAATAAGAATGAAAGAAACGTAAGATATGTAACATTAAATCCCTCGTAACTAGCTGTGTAAAATGTATAGGTTTGTAAATTGTATGGGTTGCCGAAAATACACAATAAGACTAAACTGACTGTATCTTCAATAGTTAGCCAAATAGGTACGCCGAAGTATAAACTGGCTCAACATGTCAAGGACTCTTACCATTTTGTTTGTGGGCTAAAAGCCTTTCCTTTCATCAGAGCAAGATGCCTACTCCCCTCCAGCGTTATCAGAAGACCCCCAGTAAAAAGACAACCGGGACTTCTACAATATGTAAAACACCTTTCGAAACAGACAGGATTGCAACATTTTAAGAAAAGCTTCCATTAAAACTATATTTAAGTCTAACAAGAAAGTAAATTCAATTCTTATGACTAGTGAAATGTAATTTTCCTTTGCAGTGTGTAGACCTATAAAAACTAGATAGTAACTGAGATTTAACATACATTGTTCAAAAAATGGGAGGCATCGGTATAGGGGAAACGAACATATCTCCGATGTCAAGAATGGACATGTATCGAAGTCAGCTGCGTCTGGGTAAAGAGCGGATAAACCTAACCATAACATCGGGTTTAATAAATCACAAGCCATCGATAGGGAGAAAAGATATATACAGAAGGAAGGTCACGAAAAAACGTAAGAAACTCCCGCAAGGCATTTATAAATAGAATGACAAGTCGTAACAGTGGATAAAGTAAAACGTACAGAGAGTAGGGCTCTCTGTACGTTTTACTTTATCTCTGGGCGCTCCGTTCTCTCTGACTATCTCACTAGGTATATAGTGAGATGTAAAAAATAAAGAATAATGAAAAAAAAAAAAAACAACTAAAGAATATTAATAGAAATCGTAAAATTTTAGATATATTTTATTAACTTTAAATCTAAAATTTAAGTTGAATTAGCTTATTCTTATACTGTTATTGTGTATGCGAAAAACAGTAAAATATTTTTAACGTTTCCATTCCACTGAAACTGAATGCCATGGAAGTGATATAGCAAGCAGATTCAAAAGAATAGAATCCGAGAAAAACTCTCGAACAGAATTTAGGTACTACGTAAATTTTTAGTCATAGCTGGTTTAAACATTAAAAAATCATCACACGACCCATCCGTGAGTTAACCTATTAGAAATGTGTCTAAGATTCAGGACTACATCCTGAAATCAAACCCATTCGTCTACTCTAAAAGCTAATAATCATTGTCTTCAGCTTACTTCTCTTCCAGCGTCATTGCCATCTTTTACCATTTTACTAGCAATGACGTCGCAATCAATAATGTTTTTACATAAAACACTTTGGAATTTTATCAAAAACTCATTCAAAGTACATGAAATGTGCTGGTTACTGATTTTGTTCAAAATGTCAATATAAGTATATATTAACGATTGCCGAAATTTTTTTAATCTAAAGGTAGTAAATAAAGATATCAATGTCGATTGATGTGCTAAAATTAGGAGAATCCAATTTAAGACTAATTTCTAAATTGTTAAAGCTTCCGTGGCGGCAGATGCACCGACGGAAATTAAAGCTCTGCATGCTAACATTATTATAACCCAAAAAAAAACAGTACGTTAGATAACGTATTTTTGTGGCAATATTTAAAACCAAAGCTCACTCGATCAATGACCTTCTTTTTATAAACTTTTTTTGCGATATTTGTGTAGCTACATCTAAATTATAAGCACGTTTTATTATTAAAAACTTAAGTATGTTGTTATTTATAAGAATTTATAAAATTCAATATATAATAGTTTAATTACGAATATTGTTGAAAAGAAATTAACTAAGAATACACCAAATCTCCAATTTTTTTAAGGTTTTATCTTAAAATATTTTTTTGTATACACTAAATCATTAAACTTGTCTAGACAACTTGTTTATTATTTAGTTACGTATATAATACGATTTTCATCTTCTCAAAATAATTTACTAATATATTAATAAGTAAACACAAGGAAATTGAAATTTGTACGTTTTGGAGAACTGCCAAATAACAAAAATAAAATTTACTGCCAAATAACAAAATTTAAAAATATATTAAAAAAGTAAATTAAATTATTCACTGACATCAGCACATTTAACAGAGTTTTAAAATTATGATGAGACGTACATAAAAAGGTGAAAAGAACGTAATGTTACAAAAATATATACCTATAATAAATAATTAGCTTTATGTATATTTTTATAAATATCAAATATCAACATTAGTCGTATTTTTTAATTCAAAACATTCAAAAATCCTTATAGAAATTACGATTATGTGGTAAAAAATTCATATTAGAATATTACAGATTAAAGTAATATAAATCATATTAGAATTTGCCAGTCAATTCTGCTTATTAAATCAATAATCATGTATTTTAAGCGGGCGAAGTTCTTCGCTCTGCAATCAGCGGAAGGTCTTAATGAAAACGGAGTGTCTTAATACTTATATATATATATATATATATACATATATATATATATATATATATATATATATATATATATATATATATATATATATATATATATATATATATATATATAATAGGTTCCCAGGTTCCATCCACCTGAACTTAAAAAATAAGAGTAGTGTACTCAAAATGTATTCCCAGGAAATTTCTACGTAACGTTCTTGCGAAAATTTAGTTTAATATAACAAAAGTCAGCGAGACCTTGTTTGAGTTACGAGTATTAACATTGCATTGGCAGATATAAGCACGAGTGCAGTGCATACAGTGTGTTCATAGCGAACAATGGTGGCTTTCAAATTACAGGCCTTAATAAATTTAATTAATAATTAATCAGCTTCACGCTATATCCCGCACACAGCAGGGTAGGCAGAGGGAACCTAGTGTTAAGACATTTCGTTCCCCACTTTCTGCCGAATTCTGGAGACATTGCGTGTTGGGTGGCAGAACTTAACGCCACGCTTTGCCTCGACACCAAAGAAATATATTTAAGTAAATATTTCATCTCCTGGAGTGGGTATCGAACCCACAACCAGTCGGTTTACAGTCACACTTCGTGCCCTTGCGCCATCACTGGCCTCTTAATTTAATAAATGTTACAGATTATATATTATAACAGATTATATATAGACATTATGTCGTTGAAAATTAAGCACGTGAGTTCTTTTCAAATGGAGATGTACAAACTCCATTTGAAAAGAACTCACAGTAACTCACATACATATTTTGTGTTTTTTTTAAGTAATTCTTACAAATTACGATACAGCGTGAAGCTGACTGGAATTCTAAATAATGAGTTTATCGTGTCGTGGTGCAACTGCACGGCGTTTGACTGTAAGCGCGATGGTTGTGGGTTCAATTCCCGAGTGGTAAAGGAATTATCTCTTCGGTCCGGTAACAAGACAATGTGAGGCGTTCAGTTCTAATGGTCAACACGCGAAGACTCTTAACAATTTGGCTTACAGTGAGGACGGAGTTTCTTAACACTAGTCTCCCTCTATCCATCCTGCTTGCCTGCCTGCATATGCGGAATACAGCGTGAAGCTGAAAAACAAAAGGAAACTCTTTAACCGAATTACCCGTGAGCACGGAATGTTGCAAAGTATCGGATAATCGAGGTTCTAAAAATGTATAATAGGTACTATATATACACGATTAATCCGGTTAAAGAGTTTCTTTTAAAATATTGTCAGATCGATTTTGAATGGCGGAA